>JBBPRB010000004.1:0-69842 GCA_038092815.1 Hortiboletus rubellus
TCAAAGCATCTTTTCAAGCTTTTCTCTACTAATATTTCTTCTACCCACCATTTTATTAACATTGGAATAGCTGAAAATGCTGTGCAAGTGACCAAAACTTCTACAAACATTGTCAATTAACTTCTCTTACTAAGAACATCTATTTTCAATTGAAGACAGCTGGTGTGAAAGCTGTGGTACAGCCTCCATGCCCCTAATAATATTTATTAGCCTATCATTGAGCCACTTACCTGCCCTTTTCTATGTCTATCTGAGGCTATTTGACTATAGGTGATGTAGTGTGGTCACATCAGATCATATAATCTTCTTTCAGTCATCCAGAGTCTAATCCTTGTGATTACATACCAAGCTTTGTGTTAGGCTAGTAAAGAAAAGGAGGTATTTAGACTGTACCACAGCTTTCATACCAGCTTTTTTCAAGTACAAACAGGTATGATTGGTAGAGGGGCTAACTGACAATGTTTGTAGAAGTTTTGGTCACTTACACAGCATTTTCAGCTATTCCAACATTAATAAAATGGTGGGTAGAAGAGATGTTAGTAGAGAAAAGCTTAAAAGGATGCTCTGAAACAGTATTAATAGGGGCAGAAAACTATTTTTAGCAGAGTTCAAATATAGCAGAAGGACTCAGACCAATTTTCTTGACAATGGCTTGATCAGATTGGCCAACATTAAGCAAGGACGGAGCAGTGCTTTGTTGAAGGAAAGAAAGTGATTAGATCATGATATTAAAAAGTGTGTAAACTTTTTTAAACTCAGACATACTATTTATATCTATATCCTTGTTTGTACTAACAAACAAAGGCAAATATTGTATGATTTGACTAAGATCCTGCTTATTTGTTCAAAAGTGAAAAAATCCTTTCCATGGTATTGCTGTCTTGTGATGGTCATATCTCCCCACTGTGTGAACCAAATCACATGACCCTGGGGGTGATGTCATAGCCAGGGGTATGTACTATATATGACTCCACCAAAGCTAAGTGGAATTCCCATAGTGTTTGGCAGTGCACTTTGCGCATTGCCATTGGGGATTAGTATGGAAAGGGTTTTTGGAGTCACTGTAAAAGTTAGATGGGCCATAACAGGACTGGCTTGGTGAGTTTTTTTGATCATATGTATCAAGACCCTCCAGCATGGCTGCATTACTGGACATTGGCCAGTTTTTGTGTTAAGACTATGCAACTCTAGTGAATTTTATTAAACTGGGTGAGTGGAATACCAGCATAAAAAGTGATGCATATCAAAGATGTGCTTTGAATGTGTGATGGATGAATAAGAAGTAAAATATGAGAATATTTTGCTGACACAGCATAATGATAGTAACATAGAAGGTCTGTGATCACTCTAGAGCTTCATAGTTGAATAGGACAAATGGGATTCTGGCTTTGTTTACATATGTACTGTGCACTTGCTATCTTAGATTTTGGAGATGATCAGAGAAAAGGGATGTTTGAATTGAAAGGAGGCTTTCTGAATTAGCATATAAGATACAGAGTACATGGATCTAATTACAAGTTTATATTATATATGGTGGAGGAACATTGTAGAGTTCTGTATTGGAGTTCAAAAATATGAAGTGTGCCATCATGTTATTGCCACATCTGCTTGCTACACCCACTTGCATGCACTCTCTTGTTTGTGCTTGTATAGGGGTAATGATGCAATGTGCTGTAAAACAGATAAATGATGTAGAGGTGTCAATCTCTAGGGGAATCCAAGGAGAAACTAGCAAAGATACAGGTGGGTGTGTGTATATACAGTGACTCCAAAAACTGTTGCAATGCCTAACCCCAATCCAGTGCATGAAGCACATTGCAATCACCTGTGGGAATCTCGCTTAGCATTAGTCAGACGAAATTATGTACACACTGCTAGCTACAAGTCGGTCCCTGGGTCATGTGATTTGGCACAGTGGCTGTGGAGATATGGCCATTTTAAAATGACAGGTCCATTGCAACAGTTTATTCACTTTTGATGGAGAAGATGGAATCTTGATAAAATTAGCTGGTATTTGGTAATGTTTGGTCACACAAACATTGATCCCTATATAAACATTATGTCTGAGGTTAAAAAAGTTCACACACTTATTAATTTCCAACCACAATTATTATAAGATCTTTTTTTACTATCCAAAGAATTATTATTCTTTTTATGCTTGATGCAGGTTACTTCATGCCTCTACCACTGGTGTACATGTCTTAACCATACCCGCACTCTACCTCAAAGAGTATTCAGAAGTCCAGAAGTCCATTGGAGGCTGCCCATCCAAGCTTTTCCTAACTAATATATGCCATGCTATTTATCTTATTGTATTACCATTTTCAAGGTAAAAAATGACATCCAAGTGATCAAGTCACTTGCCAATATCATCAAACAACCCCTCTCCTCCAATACAATCTGCTAGCACTTGAAAAAGTCTGGCATAAGAGCTGTAGTAAAAATAAAAAGCCTTTTCTCTCTATTAAGTATCATAAAGCTTATCTGAACATTGCTCATGTCCACAGGGACTGAATTGTGGAGGACTAAAAGAAGATAGGAAAGTTCAATGGGATCAAAATTGATCACTTAGGGTCAGATGGGCATGAAAAAAGCCATATAAGAGGTTGTATAATAGATTGGTGGGGAAAACTATTAAGCTTAAGGAAAGATATGTAATGGTGTAAAGGTATATGATTTGCCAGGGTGTTTGATATGTTGCCAAGATCAATGGTAGGATGGATGGGCACTCATACCTTCATATTTTGAAGGATAAATTGCTAAATATTCTATAGGACTGTGGTTTTAATTCTTCTGATATAATTTTTCAACAAGATAATAATCCCAAGCACACCTGCAGGAACTGAAGTAATGGCTAGAAATGTAATATTTTGTGGCTATGGTATTGCCTGCACAATCTCTTACCTGAAATCCCACTAAATACATATCTTTGAGGTCATCTCAAAAAGATGCATACAGCTTCCTAGTGGGGTTGAGAGATTATATGATGATAGGAGTTATAAATTAATAAGTGTGTGAACTTTTTAAAACTCAGACATAATGTTTATATATGGATCAATGTTTGTGTAACCAAACATTACCAAATATCAATTAATTTTATCAAGATTGCACCTTACCCACCAAAAGTGAATAAACTGTTGCAATGGACCTGTCATTTTAAAATGGCCATATGTATCCCCACTGCCACTGTGCCAAATCACATGACCCAGGGACCAACTTGTAGCTAGCAGTGTGTACATAATTTTGTCTGACTCATGCTAAGCGAGATTTCCACAGGTGATTGCAGTGCACTTTGTGCATTGGATTGGGGTTAGACATTGCAATGGTTTTTGAAGTCACTGTACTTGTCTTAAGGTATTCAAGATAGTAGAAAAAGGCAAGTCCAGAAAGATGAAGTTGGATTCCTGGTCAAGAATGAGAATCAAGGTATGAGCAAGAAAAAACAATGATGGTGATGAGGTTGAAGACTTGGAGATGAGTGGAAAATGATGTCAAAATGTAGATATTGCATTTCAAATAAGATATAGGATCTATAGTCTGGGGAATATCCAAGACATGGAAAAGGAATATATAATTATCAAAGTGGTGATCAAGAGCTATGAAGTAAAATAATCTTTACTATCATGGGTAATTACATTGTATAGTAAAGAACAAGAAACCATACATGCAGGTACTAACCCCCTTGCAGTTGTGTATAGCCAACCCTGTTGGAGTGCGCAATGCGTGATCCAACAATGAATTCCAAACGTTATCCTATTCTCTATATATATTCATACTTTGGTTTGCTATTCCCTTCATCTGTTCCATCATATGGTTGAAGGGTAAGTTGTGTCATTCGTTTTCATTACCATTGTACTTATTGCATGCCCAGTTGATGCATGCCTAGGTACTTAATATTATCATCTGTTCCATCGTATGGTTGAAGGTTGACATGTGTCTAGCTCTAACAGGTTATGAGCCCCGGTGTGGTACATTAGCCCACACCATTTTATCTAGGCCACAAACATTAACCCGCCAGACTGTGCTAACAGTGCTCTGGTCTTAATTCCTCAGGGCAGTATTTGGAACACACTGTGCCCTATCATGGAACCTATTAACTTTCCCAACCCCATCATGTCTGCGAACGCCATAGTGTGTTTCAGGATTCCCATTTTCAGATCCAGTTCCTGTCTCCATGGTCACCCCAACCCCATTCATTTCCCATATAAATATGGGGACCAATTTGCAGCTCTGTCATGACCCCCCCCCACTACTTATAATCGCACCTGGGCTCAGAGTGCTCGTCCCACCTCTATGTTGGCACCCACATCCATTCCCATTCCCCACATCATGTTGCTGCCTTCTAGACCACCCAGCCCACTATCCCCTGATGGCATGGGGGCAACTCCTTATCCAGTAGCCTCAATGATGGTGCCATCCCTGATGATCAGTAAGATCAAGCTTAGTGCCAGCGATGTCATTAAAGTTGTGACTATCACATTGGATTGTGGTACCAACAACTGGTCTGAATGGAACATGAACTTCAAGGACTACCTACTCTCAAAGCATACATGGTCCTACATCCTGGGGATTGTCAGTTGCCCCAGTGAGGCAGTGGATCTCCTTGGTGCTGCACTCTGGGATGCCAACAATGAGACAATTGTTACCATCATGTGCAGGTGCTGCCCCCTTGAGGAGAAACTTTTCTTGGAAGGGGAAACCAATGCTTATCATGCCTGGAACACCCTGCAGGAACGTCATGAGCAAATCAGCCCAATTGTGTAAATCATGCTAATTTAGAAGCTTTTGCAGCTACGCTACAAGAAGATGGAATGCTTTGCGAAGACGAACCTCAAGATCTCTGAGGCCATGCACTGCATCTATGTATGCTATGGGGTTACCATCTGCTGATACATTCTTGCTCATGATGATGATGAATATGATGTCTGATAATCTACCGCACGTCTACGACCAAGTGGCCAACACGATCATTTGCAGCTCTGCCAGTTACCCATACATGCCACTCATGGCCCACACTCGTCTTGAAATGGAACAGCAACTCCTTGACTCCAGGATCATGTTCTTCACCCCCCTTATCCTTGCTGCCATAGCTAAACCTTCTCACTCCACCAAGATTTGCACCATGTGCAGTAAGCCCGGCCACCTCAAGTGCTGCCAGAATCCCAAGTGCTCCCTGGGTCATCACATTGGTCACAGCTGGCCTGAATGCTTTAGCAAAGGTAGTGGTCATGCTGGGCAACAGAAGGCTGTTCTCCAGGAAAAGGCTAACTAGCAATGTGAGGTGCTCACTGTGGCCACCTCTGCCAAACCAGGTACTGTATCCACTGGGAAGCCTGGCATGGTTTGCTATGATAGCACTGGGCATGCATACTTCATTGACCCCATAACCAACTCTGTGTTTATTCTCCATGATGCCCTTGCTGTGGAAAGCTCTGCTACTACTCACATCCAAGAGTTTGCTGGCCTTGCTTCCACTGTCCTTTCCCTGGCAGTCGCTGCATCTCTCTTGCCACATGATATGGATGAGTTTGATGCTCTCTCCCTTGACCTCTCTGGACTCCATGCTTCGGTGGATTGGTGCACGCACTCCCATCCTGTTGACCTTGCAAACCTCACTTACCGGGCACTAAGTCCACACAACCCCATGGCCATCAACCCTTCAGTTACACCTTCTTCCTGGACACTGGAGCGTTTGTACACCTCAGTAACTGTGCTGATGACTTTTATCATTTGTATTCCATCCCCCCTCATGCTATGCATGGTATTGGTGGCTCTGCTGTCCAAGCTGTTGGGATTGGTTCTGTTCATCTCATTGTTGCAAAAAATATCCACGTGACCCTTGACAATGTCCTCTTCATCCCTGTGGCTACCATTCGTCTTATCTCTGTATTGGCCCTCACATCTTCCCTACATTGCATTGCTCACTTTACTGACTCTGCTTGTTAGGTTACTTCCACAAATGGGACCCATGTTCTCTCAGGTACCCTTACTACCTACTGCCTTTATGCTATTTCTAATGGCCAGCTCACCATTGCCCATGCTTATACTGCTTCTGGTGGACCTACTCTTGAGACATGGTACCATCACCTCAGCCACACGAACTACCGTGCTGTCGCTGAGCTTGCTGCAAAGGACTGGGCAAATGGTATGCATGGTACACACCTTTCCCTTTCCCCTCCCCCTTCTTCCTGTGAACACTGCATCCTTGGCAAGCAGACCCGTTCCTCTGTGCCAAAGGTCAGAAAGAGGGTATGAGCAGGTAGAAAGTTGGGCATTGTGCATGTTGACCTTTTGGAGCACCCCGACCATGTCTCCAGTTCTGGGAATTGCTATGTTCTTAACATAATAGATGACTTTTCCTCATACTGCTGGTCAATCCCTATTGCAGCCAAATCTGAGGCATTTCCTACTCTGCAGGCTTGGGAAATTGCTTGCAAGGTGGAGACTGGATTGCGTGTTGGCATCCTTCGGTCCGACAATAGGGAGCTCGAATGCTCTGACTTGAAAGACTGGCTGGCCTCACATGGGACCTTGCATCAATTCATGGCACCTCACACTTCAGCTCAGAATGGTTGCATTGAGCATGTTCATTGTACCCTCATGGGGAAGGCCTGTGCTATGCGCTCCTACGCACAGGTGCCAGTCCACTACTGGGATGAATTTGTCCTCACTGCTTGTTACCTCACCAATCGTACACCTGTCAAATCACAAGCTGGGTGGACTTTCTATGAGTGGTGATATGGGACTCCACAAAACCTCTCCCACCTCTGTGAGATTGGTTGCTGTGCTTTCATGCTTGTCCAGAACCAATATAATGTCAAAGTTTTTGACCAGTCTATCAAGTGCATGCTGATTGGCTACTCTCTGGACTTCAAAGCCTACCGTTGCTACCATTGTGCTTCTGAACGGGTGTTCACCTCATACCATGTCTCCTTCATCAAGTCATATCAGTTACCTTCTCCTGCCTCTGATTTGCTGCCAGCTCCCACATCTCCTTCCTCTCTGTTGGTGATGTCACCCTCACCTACCATCCTCCCGTTCCCTTCAGTTTCTCCCCCACTTTGTCACTCTTTCTGTGTCTCTTGGCCCAGTGAAAAACATACTGTAGCCATTGATGTCCCTTATGTCCCTGAGATTCAATGTACTGTCATTGCTGCTATGGCTGCCACTAAAGCCCAGTCCTTTCCTGTTCCTGATACTGATGATGATGATTGGTTCACTGGGAGTGCTACTGAATTCTTCCCTGCTGACCCTGCCACCTATCAGGGGGCCATGACATCTTCTCATGCTGCAGAGTGGACCTGCACTCTCCAGGAGGAGTTTGCATCTCTCAGGGACCTCAGTGTGTATCCCCTTGTTTCATGTTCCTCTGTCCCAGCTGGTTGCCGCATCATGTGCGGTTGTGCGATTTTCAAAGTCAAGTGCAATGGGCATGGTAACCCATCTCATTTCAAGGCACGCTATGTTTGTTGTGGTTATTCTGCTGTCTATGGTCAAGACTACACTAAAACAACTTCTCCTACTGCGTGCATGAAGTTCTTCCATGCTCTGGCCCACCTTGGTGCTGCACTGGACTGGGAGATGGAGCAGCTGGATATTAAGATAGCTTTCCTCAATGGTGTCCTTGAGCCAGATGAGGTTTGTTACATGGAGCAGCCCAATGGCTTTGTTGAATCCAGTTTTGAAGACCATGTATGGAAACTGCAGTGCGGGCTCTACAGTATGAAACAGGGCAGTTGTATCTGGAATAAGACACTCTATGCTCAACTCATTGCCTGGCATTTCACCCACCTTGAGTGTGAGTACTATGTCTACTACCAGTGCAATGACACAGGTATTGTTGTGCTGGCCATCCATGTCGATGACTTTTTTATGCTTGGCAACACCTCTTCCACTCTCTCTGTCTTCCAATCCCAGCTGCAGACCTGTTGGCAGATCTCAGATGGTGGCCATGCACATTTTCACATTGGGATCGCCATCGAGCATGACCATCCTACCCACACTGTTGCCCTATTCCAGATGGCCCTTATTGACCACATTGACCAACAGTTTGGCCTTGCCAACGCTCACTCCATTTCCACCTCCTTCGAGCCTAAAGCTTACCTGTCAAAGGCTGCCTCCCCCACCACAGATGAGGACTGTGATACCATGTTGTGCACCCCTTATTGTGAACTCGTTGGATCTCTCATGTACCTTGCAATTGGCACTTGCCCTGACATTGTCTTTACTGTCAACCAATTGTATCGCTTTCTCGATTGTTATGGAAAAGCTCATTGGAATGCGGCAAAACATGTCATCCAGTACCTCAAAGGCACATGCAGTTTTTATCTTGTGCTTGGTGGTGACCATGTTGTCTGCCTCCTTGGTTACACTAACAGCAACTATGCCTCATGCTCTGACACTCGTTGCTCCACCAGTGGTTACTGCTTCTCCCTCAGCTTTGGAATGATCTCTTGGCACTCTCGCCACCAATCACTTGTCACTCTCTCCACATGTGAGGCTGAGTATGTTGTCACCTCCAAAGCCTCTCAGAAGCTCATCTGGTTGTAGGAACTCCTCGCTGGCCTAGATCTCTGGCAGACCACTGCTTCCCTCTTGCTTTGTGACAATAACAGTGCTATTGTGTTGTCCAATGACCCCGCCTTCCATTCCAAGCTTAAACACACACCTATCAAGTTCAACTATGTGTGCAAACATATCCAGGACAGGCAGGTCTACCTTCATTGGGTGCCAACTAAACAGAATGTCACTGATGCTTTCACCAAGTCTCTTCCACGTGACCTCTTCATCTAGCACCATGCTCATATGGGACTGCAGGACCCCATGTGAGGAGGAGTCACATTGCAGAAGGAGTAGTTTCTTTTTTCTCATTTCCCTTTTACTGTTCTCTTCTTCCGAACCATACACCCTTTCTCTTGTATTCTATTACTTCTTTGTTCACTCCTTCTATCTTATCTACTCTACTCCCACACTTGGGTTTCTTTTCATCTGCTTCTGATCCATGGTTCACATGTTGAGGAGGAGTGTTGGAGTGCACAACACATGATCCAACAATGAATTCCAAACGTTATCCTATTTCCTATATATATTCATACTTTGGTTCACTATTTCATTCCTCCATTCCATTGTACGGTTGAAGGATAAGTTGTGTCGTTTGTTCCCATTATCATTGTACTTATTGCACACCCAGTTGACGTGTATCTAGGTACTTAATATTATCATCCGTTCCATCATATGGTTGAAGGTTGACGCGTGCCTAGCTCTAACAAACCCTACAAGAGAATAAGATAAAAGTATTCTAGAGTGATTCAGATGGAAAGAGAATTGAGATCACATACAACATGGAGATGAAATAGGCATAACATGTTAGTTGTCAATTGACTGGGACTGAATTAGAACAAATACTCAGAAATAAAAGAAACAAATTAAAAATATATAAAAAGGGTCCAGATCCACTTCAATAGACATGAGGTGTAATAGCAGCCTTGTGCAATACTTTGGATGACTTAGAGAGAGCTGAGATAGGGGAAAATTCTATATGTGACTACATATATGTAGAGAGTTGTTGGCTCTTACATCCTGGAGGTACTTTGATTTTGATTGTCCCCAGTCAGTCATGTGATCTTGTTGATTGCAGATCTTAAAATGTAAACAATAACATAAAACATGACCATGTGTCATCCTGTTTGTCCTTTACATCTCTTCTCACTGAAACAACCCTAGAGCGTAGCTCCCTTAGGTTGCCAAAAGATAGCCGTAGACTTGAGAGGCGAATGGAGAAGAGGCTTGTCAGGCCAATAGAGTCCTTCTTATAGTGCTTTAGGGGAAAACACCAAGAGAACTAGACTGGAGTTCTCTGGCGGTGGCATCGAGCCTTAAGTACCTACTAGAGGTATGTACATGTTGTGACCATATCTAACGATCCGGGAACAAAAGGAGAAAAGGGCATAGGGTGAAACGCATGAGGCCAACACGCAGTGTGACAGAATGGAAGAGAAGCGTATCACAAGTGAAATGCATGTATCAAGGAGTAGAATAGAAGTGTGATCAAACGCTTCTGTGAAATGGTGAAACATAGGAAGGAACGGAGATGAAACATAATGTGAAACGGGAAGATGAGAAGTCTCGTGCGTGAAACGGAGTGAAGGAAAGGGGGAGACGACTAGAACGCACGAGATAAGGACAAGTGGAATCAAGATTAGATAAAAGATAAGATTGTCTGTTGTTAGTGTAGAAAACGTTAAGTCCAACGAACATAGGGGTATGGGAATATACCGATCGTAACACTCACATCTTTTATTCTTGCCTTTAGCAAGCCTCCTGCCATTGATCAAGCTAAGGTGGATATCTTGAACATAGTTACAAAACTTGAGATTCAGCTAAATGGCATGTTGTGGTTAATTTCAGATGACAAAGAAGAAATTGTAGACTTGTATCCATTCATTGTTCCAGCAAGCCAAGAAACTCAATGTCGACACCATCTTTGATGAGGGCCTTCAAAAACAAATAGTGTAAGCAAACATTCTGCCAAAGAGTACCTTGACCTCTTACCACTATTACATATGTCTGTTTTAGCACCCAACCCAAATACAAGTGCTTGCCTACAAAGGCTTGCACTATTTTCCCTCTGATATTGATAGACAATTCTACTTATTCACTTGGGATATTTTTTGTACTCATTTCATCTCCTCTGCCATCATCTCCTCTGTTCTATGCTTCTTTACAGCAACACCACCTCCTGGACTTGGATTACTAAGAATGATTCTGTTACAAAAATCCTCTGGATTTTCAAGGAGACTAAGTGAGAACCTTTATTATTTCTTGGGGACTGGTATTGGCTGGATTCTATTGAGCTCCCTTTTCCTTTTGTGCCTTATGGTTCTTGTTTTGATTCTTTCTAGAATACTTAGGATTTTGCTTCTTCTTCTGATCTTCTATCCTACATGAAACTCTGCTTTTGTTTTGCTTCTATACTTCTTCCACTTTCAGATTCTTGATCTGTACTATTCCAGTATTCCATTCCTGATCTGATTCCTTTTATGAATGCATTTTCTTTTAGAACAATATTCTATATCATTATATTTCCCTTTTAGGCTCTGCTTTTTTCAAGACCTGCCCTCACATACCAGTATATATATATTCACTGTACTTGTAGTTGCCTCATTTAGTTTTATGCAATTTAGCATTGTATCCAGCTCACTTCTGAACAAAGTAGCAGCTCTTGCTGAGACTTTCATCAAATCTAGCCTTTAATTTCCCCTTTACTCACATGTAGTGGGACCTCATCTTAGGAAGATTCATCTTTAACTTGAAACCATGTCATCTATTGCACTTGCCTAAGTGCTGTTCTAAAAGGTATTTCATATTCAATATTAACAGGTTCTAGTACATGAAAAACACATATGTAAGTTGTAACTATGTTACACATACAGCAATTAAAAGCCAAGCTAAAGACTCTTCACACCACTATACAGAATTGGTCACTTATCCCCTCTTTTACCTCCACACAACTATTTAGTTCCAAAATCAATCACTTTTTCATTGTTGCTGGCTTAGTGCCTACTACTTGTTCTTTTACCTGCTCTCAGTCCACTTGTAAAGCTTGCTTCTGGGATTCAGGTAGTCCTCCTGGACTTAGCTATTCTATGGCACATTAACTCATATATCTACCTGCCCCCTCTTTCAGTGCCTAAGTGATTAGAAATCTGATGCCTCTCTTGTCCTTTCATTAAGTTTTCAGTAGGTAAATTTCTATCACCTTCCTTTTTTACACTTTGAACTATGTATCTCTGGACAGTCAGGACCCACATCCTATCTCTTTCTCTGTTCTGATTTAACAGCTTTCACCAAAACCCCTTTACTCTATATATACTTACTGACTACAATTGAGTTTAAGCTTCACCTGCTTTTCTTATTCAATATGATAGTCATAGTTTAGGCTTATTGTTTGTCCTCACAAGACATGTGCCTTCAAAGAAATTGATTAAAAACAAACAAACAAAACTTCTATTCTGATGATGGAATGATATGGTAGAAATCCATCAACAGTAAGAGAGGGAATACAAGAAAGCAGCTGTCAAACTAAGAAGTTGGTGAGCCAGGTTGTACCTGCACTTGTGTGAAGGTAAGTGACCAGTACAATTCAATTATTAGAGACATTAATATCATATAATGTGTCACTTGCAAAGTGGTAGTGAATAAGAAAGAGGATAAAGAAAAGGAGAACAAGAGAAAATAATATACATTCTCTCATGTGATGCATGTCAAAAAAGTGGGAAAAAATGCATGGATCTGCTGAAATGAACCTGCAACCCATATGCCAAATTGAAGATAAAGTGCAGCAAGTCAACCAGAAGAGGTGGAAAGTTAAGAAGGGATGTGGCACTGGATGTGAATCCCAAGGACAAGGGGAAAAAGAAGGAAAAGGGGGTAAAGACTCCTGTTATATCATGTCTCTCTTCCACTGAGCCTTTCTAATAATATTCTTCAGTATGCTCCTTTGTTTATGTGGTCCTACTTGTATGTAAGGCTCCTGTTCCATTGTCATCCAGCACAGATATGATGGGGCTGCTTTTTTTTGTGAAGTCTCTAGCTTCTAAATCTGATACTGATGAGGATGAGGATGACATAATTCCTGGAAAGAAATTCAAGACTGCTGATGAGTTTTTTAGCATAACAATTAAATCTACCAAACTTGCTTTTATTACTTTGTGCATCTTGATGTACAAAACAATGGAGTATCTTTCAGATCTCTAGGCCAATGCCTAATGGATGGAAACATATGTGGCAGTCCAGTGATCTAAGCTGGAGATGCTAGAGAGGTAGTAATGAAACAGTTGTGAGGGGGCCACATCTTCTGTATATAGTATAATCTATCACATATATGTATATGTACTTGTTTTTCATTTTGAAAGGTGGATCATTGCATTAAGGCAGCTCAGTGGGGGTGATGTATTTTTGAGCTCCAATGTTAACAATTATTTTTATAGTATCATTCATTATTAATGTCTTGTCTCTTTTTTCTCTAATCCTTGATGTTGGTAGGATTTATGCCTGCTTATTTTTTCATGTATTTCATCTCCCTTGTTTTCTCCATTCATTCTCCAAAGGCCTCTTCCTTGGGGGCTCTTGACTATATCCAAACGTCCTCTTCTTTCTTCCCCCATTTCTCTCTCTCCTCTGCTGCAGGCTTCCATTTGAACATCCATAAGGCTATGGCAGCCTTCAAAACATCATGGGAATGAGTCTTGAACCAGTGCCCTTAGAGAAAAATGATCTATTATGAGAGTTTATTATTCCACAAACTTAGAGTGTCATGCATTCTTACTCTAGGATCTCTTCTGGGGGCTCCATTACATATGTCTTCAAGGAAGAACAAGTGGATAGCTTGTGATCCAGGCCCTGTCTTTTCAAACTTTATTAGCTCTAATGATGTTGTTCTATGATTGTCAAAGCTTCTCCCCAAATCAAACCTTTAGTGATTGTTATTCTTGAGCATTTATGTAACTAATTACACTCCCTTTTCCTTGAATGATCCTTTCTCCTTTAATCTAGTATATTGTTTATCTGCCTTTGCCATGGCCATTAAAGGCATGGATCTGCAAGTTTTGAATGTGATCGCCTGTCTTCACAAGATTTTAGTAGAGGTGACTCCTGAAGCCAATTTCAGTAACCTCTCGATTTTTCCCTTACAAGTCATTCCTTACTATATCTTCCTCCTCCCTTCCCATCCTCTTCTCTCTTATTGAGCCTTTTTCTTGCCTTCTTTATTTTTATTTTTTTACTCTTATATACAGTATCTTCTTACCTTTATCCTTACCATCTTGCTCCCTTACCATTCCTCCTGGTTGCTCTTTTTATAGCAGGCTCCTGCCTTCCCCCTTTACTTTTTTTATATTTTCCCACTTCTCATACTTCTCATTTTCCATTGCATTGCATATATACTGCTCTCTTTTGAGTATCTATTTCCTTGCTCATCTTTTCCTTTTTAAACTTGCTAGATGTAAATGCCAAGTTTCTCTTGCTGAGTTTTAACATTCCTCTATCAGCAAACAGCCCTCAGCTAGATAGGATTGGACAGATTGAACAAGAATAGGACAGAGTTCTAGTTTTCCCAGTTTTTCTAGCAAGATTTCCAATCAATTAGATCTGTTCAGCTCTGTCCAGTACCCTTATATGTTGTCCTAAACTATCCTAGACTACAATGACTCCAAAAACCCCTTCCATACTAACCTTCAATGGCAGTATGCAAAGCACACTGTCAAACACCATGGGAATTCTGCTTAGCTTTGGTGGAGCCATATATAGTACATACCCCTGGCTACAACACTGCCTCAAGGGTCATGTGATTTGGTTCACATAGTATGGAGAGATGACCATCACAAGACAGCAATATTATGGAAGGGATTTTTTCACTTTTGAACAAATAAGTGAGATCTTAGTCAAATCATATAATATTTGCCATGGTTTGTTAGTACAAATAGGGATATACATATAAATAGTATGTCTGAGTTTAAAAAAATTTACACACTTTTTAATATCATGGTCTAATTCCTTTTTCTCCTTTAACAAAACACTACCCCCTTCTTGCTTAATGTTGGCCAATCTGATCAAGCCATTGTCAAAAAAAATTGGTCTAAGTCCTTCTGCTATATTAAAGCTCCACTACAAATAGTTTTTTGCCTGTTTCAATACTGTTTCAGAGCATCCTTTCAAGCTTTTCTCTACCCACATTTTATCTATTCACTATTTTATTAATATTGAAATAGCTAAAAATGCTGTGCAAGTGACCAAAACTTCTACAAACATTGTCAATCAACTTCTCTACTAAGCACATTTATTTTTAATTGATGTCAGCTGGTATGAAAGCTGTGGTACAGCCTCTATGCCTCTAATAACATCTATTAGTCTATTATTAAGCCACTTACCTGCCCTTTTCTATGTCTATTTAAGGTGATTTGACTATTGGTGATGTAGTGTAATCACATCAGATCATATAATTTTCTTTCAGTCATCCAGAGTCTAATCCTTGTAATTACATACCAAGCTTTGTATTAGGTTAGCAAAGAAAAGGAGATATTTAGACTGTACCACAGCTTTCATATCAGGTGTGATTGGTAGGGGGGCTAGTTGACAATGGTTGTAGGAGTTTTAGTCACTTGCACAGCATTTTCAGCTATGTATTCCAATGTTAATAAAATAGTGGGTAGAAGAAATGTTAGTAAAGAAAAGCTTGAAAGGATGCTTTGAAATAGTATTGAAAGGGGCAG
This sequence comes from Hortiboletus rubellus, assembly GCA_038092815.1. Taxonomy (NCBI): domain Eukaryota; kingdom Fungi; phylum Basidiomycota; class Agaricomycetes; order Boletales; family Boletaceae; genus Hortiboletus; species Hortiboletus rubellus. The sequence goes on from JBBPRB010000004.1 coordinate 15,270, forward strand.
AAAACTATTTTTAGTGGAGTTTAAATATAGCAGAAGAACTCAGACCAGTTTCCTTGGCAATAGCTTGACCAGATTGGTCAATATTAAGCAAGAAGGGAGTAGTGCTTTGTTGAAGGAGAGAAAGGAATTAGACCATGATCTTAAAAAGTGTGTAAACTTTTTTAAACTCAGACATACTATTTATGGCTCCACCAAAGCTAAGTGTAATTCCCACGGTGTTTGGCAGTGTGCTTCATGCACTGCAATTGGAGGTTAGTATGGAAAGGGTTTTTAGAGTCACTATATCTTATGCAGTTACACAGATGATGTGACAGTCTGCCAATCCATCACAGGAGCACTTAAATAAGGCCCGGTATATTTGCCATTACCTACTCAGCACTCGCAATGACCTGCACCAAAATGTTTGAATGTGAATATATAGTTATTGTATATGTAATGCTAGACATTTGATCCAAGGTTTGAGTTTTCACTATATTCCCACGGTCCAAATGCTTAGCTAATTGAGGGACATATATACCATAGTGTCTAGTATATACCTCTATTTTCTCTTATTTGTTCATTCACAGGTTGAAGAGAAATAAAATGATTTCTTCCAACATACTTTTATTACTACCTACAAGTACATAGCAAACCATTTCCTTAATATCTCTTTTATCCTTAAGTACTTAGCCAAGTGTCAGAGAAGCAATTGGAGCATGTGACCTCAGTTGTGAATCACCTGACTCAGATCATATGACCTCACACAGCATGAGTCATAATGAGTTATAATGAGTGAAAGTGAGTCAAATGAGGACTAACCAAAGCACTGCCCCTAGATTAGCAAGATCATGTGACCTGCACATAATGAGTCATTTCCAAGCCAAAGGCTATTTTTAGCTCATTGCAAGTCATTTTCTGACAGGATGAGTCAAAGTAAGTTAATATACATAAGTTAGTATAAGTCATATCTTGGCAAAGCCACCTCAGAACTGAAGATAGCACAGCCACATGTAAATTACTATATAAGGAGCATGATTCAGCCCCATTTGGCAGGTTCCTACTTGAATAAATTTCCACTAACAAGTGTTTACAAGTGCACCCCTCTACAAATAGATAGTAAGACTGTGTAGAGAAGTTCCCATGCTATAAATAGAACTACTTAGACCCATAGTTAGGAGTATACTGGGACCCTTAAAATAGGAACAATTAGAACACCTTTAGGAAGAAAACTCCAGAGCAAGCAACTAAAGGAAATAGATTCCCAGCTAGTAGGAAAACCTAATAGTTCATTAGCACCTTGGGAAAGGGTTGAGTCAAGCATTTAAGCTGATTGCCACCTCTTTAGTGCATAATAGAATCAGTTTAGGAAAAGCTATTCTGTGTGTCAAAGCGACATGTGTGAATCAGTAGCAAGAGTAAAGCATATTAATGCTGCCTACCCAATTGAGCATTCCTAATCAACTGGAGCTAATTGGAAGTCATTGAGAGTGCATCTTAGGGAAGTGATCCTAGTTACTACAAAGTATCCTCCTAGCAATCCAAGAGTTGTCTAAACCATTATCCAACTAACTATAGTACATTTCATATACATACCACCTCAACAGAAAAACCAGACCCTCAACATATTGTTAAATACAATTTCCTCAATCTCATTGAAGATTGATGAATGAACCATGTGTCTGATAGTCAACTACTTTCTATGAGATTGATACTTGTTTCTAGTACCAACTTGACCAGAGAAAGGTACTTTCTTCAGATTTATTATCTGTGAAGATAAGATTGGTTGTCTAGTAAGCGTTTCTTAGCATTTCTACTGATCTTATCTAGAAAAAAGATAGTGACTACTCACTTATGTATGATGGCACTTTCAGATGTAGTATTACTACTTGTACTAACTCCAATTGGAGTGCAGATTTGGAAACTTGCCACTTCCAAATGGGATTCTATTTAAAGTTGGTGAATGGTGTTTTCCTTTGGAATTTACATTTACAAAAAACTATAGCCCTCTCTTCTACAGAGGCTGAATCCATGGCTTTGAGCAACTATTCTCGCCAAGTTATATGGATCAAATAAATGTTTGAGGAATTAGGGTTCTATTTTTATAGCTAACAATCCTGTTATTAAATGTTACACCAAACATATACCCATATGCTATTATTTTGTACATGATGCCATTACCAATTAACATATAGAGATCTTCTATATCAAAGGAACTGACAATCCTACTAATATATGTATTCACTAAGAATATTATGATTTCTTCTTTCTTCTTATCACATCCCTTTTTTTTCTTGAATGTTCTCTTATGTTCTGTGACATTCCATCATATTCTCTTATATTCCATAACATTCCATGTTTATCTTGCTTCTTTTGCCTCATTATCTTCTTTTCTTATCTTTGTCTCATGCTTTTGTTTCTTGAACATTCCAAAATATTCTATGACTTTCTATTTGCTTAGTCATCTTTTTTCTCAAACTGTATATAAATCCAATGTCACTATCATATATCCTTAAGTTAGACCTCCTTAGAAATACATCTACCTTCACCTCCTTAAACCACTCTTTAAGTCTTCATCCTACTTTTAAGTGAATATGTACTTGACTACTTGAATCTTTGATCAAGTCTTAATGAAGACTGAACCCTTGACCCTATAAAAGACTAAGGCTATGCTTGGCCCTATTCAGACCAACCATAACAAAAGGTCTAACTTTGATCTTGTAACTACCATTGCCATAGCTCACCACCATTCTCCAATGAACCCCTTCAACCTTTACTTGGTTTGGATATTGATCTAACCAGGAAGAAATCTCTGATAATTCTACCCCAAAAAAAAGAACCACTACTCTAAACCCTGATACTGCTGATCTTCCATTTTTCTTCCTAGAAGAAGAATAAGAAGACATTGACCTTGCTTACCAGACTCCCACTGCCTTAATCCTACCTTGACCTCCTACCCCTCCCTTATCATCTACCAACTCCAGACAATCAGTCTTTCCTCAATTTCCACCAAATCCTTTTCCATCTCCTAGACCTTCTGCTATGGCAGCTTGACTTACTAAACTTTGTATTGACACCCCTGAATACTTTAACAGATTCTATGACATTGTCATCCAATAGCTCCACTCCATCCAATTTCATCTCCATACCAACAAGGCTATCTACAACACAGATTCAAAGACAAGAGACAATGTACTATTGCTGGCATAGTCATCAACTTTGGAACATGGGCAAATTTTTGCACTGCCTTCAAAACATCCTTTGAGCATCATGATTAGAAGAACAACATCATCACCTGGTTGTTCACCAAGTGAATAACCTCTCAGAAGTTGTCTATTCCTCCTCTCTTACTGAATTCAACTCCAATTTCCAGAACAACATCACTTTGTTAGAAATTACTAATCATGCTATCCTTATTGGCTATTACTCTGTTGCTATTCCTCCCCCTTTTATGAAACAAATCTATCAGATGAAGACCCCTTCTGAAACCATCAATAAATAATACAAAAAAGCCATATGTTTCCAAATCCAGTGGGAATGTGCTGAGGAAATTGCCCACTGACATTTGAAACCCTCCTTCCACATCCAACCTTACTCAGCTCCCTCCAAATTACCCATGACCCTGATGCCATGGATGTTAACTCCATCAAAATACCTAAACTTACCCCAGAAGAACAATTTTGTTATCAGGAGAAGGGACTCTGTTTTCACTGCCACAAAGCAGGCCATCTTAGCTTCACCTACTCTTCTTTCCCATCTAAATCCAAGAAATTGACTATCAAATGAGTACAATGAGTTGCTCAGGAAGAAACCCCAGCTTTTATTGAGTTGGAAGATGATAGCAAGGAACAAAACATGAGGAGGATAACCTTTTCATGGAATTTTTAAAAGAAGAACCTTGATCAATGTGAGACTCCCCAGAATTTACTTGTGCATCTACATCTATACTAGTAATAAGCAAATCTATACAAATTCCTTTGCAACTGATTGTACTTTTACACACCCTGAAAACCATTGACTTCTATGCCTTGATCAATAGCAGAGCTGACCTTTTCTGCATTGACTATGATATTATCAAATGACACTGACTCCCAGTTTTCAAACTAGAAATACCCATCCACTTTCAAAATGCTAATGGATCTTTCAACAAGAAAGATATCCGACATATTTATATTCTCTTTACTCATATCAAAGGGATTGCTGAGAAAGTTGACTTCCATGTTATGTTCTTCAAAGATAATGTCATCCTTGGACTCCCTTGACTTCATACCACCAACCTGGTTATCAACTGGATGAACTGAACTCTTTCTATTGATGAATTTGTTGATGAATCCAAATTCCTCTTCACTTTCTATGAAGTTGACATCAAATGACACAACTCCTCCTACCAACCTCCCACTTGACCTCCTCACCATATTAACATTAATGCCATCATTGACTCCTGCCTCTATGAATATAACCAATGGAAAAGGGAGTTCATTTTTATCAATTGAGCTTAGGAACATCAGGCCATTCAACAAATTATTTACTACAGATCCCACTTTGCCCCTTTAGAATTCCCTGTTGTCGCTCATCTCACCACTGCAACTAAACTTGCAGTAGCTGTCAAAGCTGCCAAAGCTAAAGTCACCCTTCCTCTTGAATACTCCCAATTTTCCTTCATCTTCTCCAAAAAAGCTACCAACCACATTTCCCCTTTTCAACCCTATGACCACAAGATCAATCTTACCAAATTCTTCTCTTCCAAAGTCAGGAAGTTATATCCTCTCTCCCCAGAAGAATACAAAGCCACTGAAGACTTTCTTGATAAGAATATTCATACTGAAAAGATCCATCCTTCCAATTTCCTCCAAGTTGCACATTTCTTTTTTGTTAAAAAAAAGATGAAGGACTTTGCCCTTGTCAAAACTATCAATACTTGAATGAACATACCATCTGCAACACCTATCCCCTTCCCTTAATCTCCAACCTCATTGATAAATTGAAGAATGCCAAAATCTTTATCAAGTTTGACGTACAATAGGGGTACAACAATGTTCAAATTAAAGATAGTCACCAGTGGAAGGCTGCCTTTATCACCCATAAAGATCTTGTCAAACTGACTGTTATATTCTTTGGTCTCACCAATTCCTCCACCACTTTCCAATAATTCATGAATGACTCCTTTTGTGATATAATTACAGAAGGATGGCTTGTCATTTACATGGATGATCTCCTCATCTTCTCCCCTGATGCTGCCACTCACAAAGAATGCACCAAACATGTCCTTCAACAAATGACCAAACTTGACTTGCATCTTAAGCTGGAAAAATGCAAGTTTGCTGTTGAAAAGGTTGAATACCTCGGAATGATTATCAAACTCAGGCAATTTGCTATGAACTCAGTCAAACTAGATGGGATCACCAGATGGCTAACTCCAGCTAAAGTCAAGGATGTATGATCCTTCCTTAGCTTTGCCAATTTTTACCAACACTTTATTTCTAACTATTCTAATATCACCCAACCTCTGTTCAACCTTATAAAAAAAAAAGCTCCAATGGGACTGGACTTCCCACCTGCCAAAAATTGTTTGATTCCCTGAAATTCCTCTTTCCATCCAAACCTGTCCTCCACTTTCCTAATTTTCCTTCCTCTTTTGCCATTGCCACCAACACCTCAAAGTATATATCTGGAACTATTCTCCTCCAAACCAATTTCAATAGCTACTAGCATTCTTGCTCCTATCCCTTCCAGTTGTTCTTTCAAGTGGAGCAAAATTATAACATCTACAACCAGGAATTACTTGCATGATTGCCTTGAAATCCTGGAGACATTATCTTTACAGATTACCCTTTCCAATTCAAGTTTTCATTGATCACAAAAATCTCACCTACTTCCGCCAATCTCAAGCCCTAAATAGATGACAAGCCCATTGGCTTCTTAATCTCTCAGACTTCAACTTGAAGATGATTCATATACCTGGAAAAAACTTCTTGCCAGTCCAAATGTCCTTTTCCATCATCCTAACCTCCTTCCATCCACTGATTTGGATAACAAAGAAGTCACCATACTTCCTCCATCTCTTTTCATATGAATCATCAACTCCTTCCTCTCAGACCACATACAGTCTGCCTTGGCAAATGACCCTCTTGTCCTACAAACCCTTCAATCTATAAATGGTTCTATTTTTCCGGCTTTCCATTCCTACCTATTTGATTGGTAGTACAAAGCTGATATCCTTACTTATAAGGGATGTTCCTATGTTTCAAATGATGCCATGACCATGAAACTGCCAGACACTCCAGCTACCTCAAAACCTACCAGCTAGTCACCATGGAATTCCAGTGGCCTAGTTTAGCCTCTTATGTTAGAAAATATGTCAAAGGCTATATGATCTGCCAAGAAAATAAATCAAACACTCACCCTACCATCTCTCCTCCTACTTTGATCAAATCTTTTGTCTTTTGCCCCTTTCAACAGATCTCTTGTAACCTTATCACCAACCTTTCTTTTTCTACTGGCTTTAATTTCCTTTTGGTTATGGTTGACCATGGACTTACTAAGGGGGTAATTCTCCGTCCTACTAAGAAATCTGTTACTACCAAGAGTATTTTTTTCCTCTTTTCCCTCAAAGTTTTCCTTCACTTCAGACTTTATAACAAGATCATCTTAGATCACAGTTCCCAATTTGCCTCTGTGTTCACCAGAGAATTTGGAAAACTTCCAAACTACAACCTCTCCCTCTTCACCACCTATCATTCTCAATCTCATAAAGAAACAAAATGTATAAACCAGGAGGTCAAAACTTACCTTTACATCTTTTGTGGTGCTAATCCTTCCTCATGGTTCAAAAAGATTCCCCATGTAGAATTCATCCATGATCACTGCCCTCACTCTGTCACCAACCAATCCCCCTTCTATTTCTTGATAGGATATAAACCTCATGCTTTTCCCTCAGTAATTTCTGATTCTTCTATTCCTGTAATAGAATCCCATTTAAAATTCCTTTCCACTGCACAAGATGAAGCCCTAGCTGCTCGTGAACTTGCTTGTCAGATCATGATCTCTTGCACTCATTGCAACTTTATTTCATTTGTCAAAAGAGACAAAGTCTGGCTTGAAGCTAGAAATCTCAAACCATCTATTGTCAGTCCCATGTTTGCTCTGAAATGTAATGTATGTAAAGGTCTATTTACCATCACAAAAATTCTCTCTCCCATCATCTATCAACTCTGCCCTTCTAAAATATGGCATATCCACAACATGTTTCACATTTCCCTTTTTTCCCTTTACAAAGAGAACTTTGTCCATGGGAATAACTTTCCTGTGCCACCATCTGACCTTATCAGTGGCAAAGAAGAATATGAAATTGAGAAAATTATACACTACTGTGGACCTTGCAATAGCCACTTCTCCTTGATCCAATGGAAAGGATACTGCACTGAAGAAGATTTATGGATCCCAGAACAGAACTTGAAAAATACCAAGTCTGCTCTCTTAGATTATAAAAAGCTTTACCCTTTCATTTTCTCATTTTAATTTTTTACCTACAAACATTTTGCTTTAACACTTCCAAACCTTCAGTTACTATATCTTCTCCAAACAACCTTTCTATCATTTCTCCTGAAGTTTTCTCTACTCCCTCCCCTGCCATTACTACCACCACCTCCCATCACAGAATTATCTTCGTCAATATACATGCCTACACCCACCATACCAGAGATGACCCCCCTGATGCTGACGCCCTCACCAGATTGATTAATGGCATACATGATCTTTACCTTTCTGCCACCATTGACTTCTTTCTTGATATGAGCTCTCCTTTTTATGCCCTCTACCATGCCTTCCTCCACAACTCCTCCCTCATCCAACATATTAGACACATTTATCAAATTCAAAAAGACATCAAAGAATATCTCCTAATAACCCTCTATCAACTTGGAATGCTTGAATTTCTTGAAGATTTAAATCAATATTTCCATGAGCTCACCTCTACTACCTTTTCTCCTGTCTCTTCTCATTTCACCCTGGCTAGGAATCCTAACTCTACCTTATCCTCCTCCTTCTCTTCCATCAAAGAGGAAATTCTTAAAGCTATTGAATATACCTGGACTGAAAGAGATAATCAAAGCTTTTTACCAGCTGATACTCATATCTGATTCAATGCCTACTGGATTGGAGGAAACAATTCTTCCCCTTCACTTCCACTCACCCATGCTATAATGAAGCCTGCTTTTCTTGCCAAACATTAGAACATGTCCATCTCAACTACCCTGTCTATTAGTATCCCTCCTGTCTTTGCTGGCATTTTGATCATCATCTTTGTGATTGTCCCTTTACTATTCCATCCCTCCCTCTGTTCAAGAATCTTCCTTCTTCCCATGGATCTCACTCTTTGACCTCCTCACAAAGATCTTATCATATCCTTCCCATTCCTCCTCATTGTCATTGTTCTCCCTCTTCTAAATATAACAACTATAATGACTACTTTGAAAGTGCAGTAGCAAACATGACTAGTTCCCCTTGTGGAGAGTATATTAATCTTTGAAGTAGTATCTTTATTGTGAACTTGATTCTAATATGGGGATAATGTTACGATTTCTTCTTTCTTCTTACCACCCCCCCTTTCCTCTTGAATGTTCTTTCACATTCTATAACACTCCATCATGTTCTTTTATGTTCCATAATATTCTATATTTATGTTACTTCTTTTGCCTCATTATCTTCTTTCCTTATTTTTATCTCACATTGTTATTTCTTAAACATTCCAAATCCTTCTATAATTTTTTATTTGCTTAGTCTCCTTAGGAATACATCTACCTTCACCTCCTTGAATTGCTCTCTAAGTCTTCATTCTACTTTTGAATGGACGTTTTACAGTGACTTTAAAAACCCTTTCCATACTAATCCTGACGGTGGTCTTCACACACCACCATCAAGGTTAGTATGGAAAGGGTTTTCAAAGTCACTGTACTCATTGAACCTTTGATCAAGTCTTAACAAAGACTGAACCCTTGATTCTATAAAAAATTAAGGCTACACTTGACCCTACCTGGAACAATCATAACAAAGAACCTCAGATATGTCAAATTCAAGCAATGTAGATTTCAAATCAGTTTAAATATTAAACCTGCAGCTAGCAGGACTAACTAGCAATACATATCACCACCACCTAAATGCTTACATGATTACCATGCACTTAACAAGGGGGAGTGTTGAATAAACTTATATTATACAGTAGTAGTTCATTTATCGTAGTTAGTTCACATGCACTTCATATAGCATATATAGCTTTCAGACTCAGTCATCTGAGTTCTAATTAACTTTTAACCAGCAACCACTATTATCACTGAGTTATCCAACTACAGCAGGTAAGTCAAGTGATTACATACATACTACATACATGCTTCCAACAGAGTTTTCAGGTACTGGCTTTTTAAAGTGTGTCAAGCTCTTCATAAATATCATCCTTCCATCTTGATCAATTTGAGTGTCTTTTTGCATCAGCATGTATAATGTGCTTAAGGACTTCAGTGGCTGTGTTGGCTTGCTCAACAAGCATGGTGAGCTTATGCTCATCAAAATCACACTCATACTGCTTAGCTATTCCATTGCCCTAAAAAATAGTTGGCTGGGGGGCTGGCTTTTCAACTATAGTATTAGGTGGTTGCATATCCTGGGGAAGCATGGTAGTGGTGGCCTTGCCATTGATGATGTTGAATATGTGCTGGCTGGTTTTCAGATGTGTTTGGTATGGAGCTCATCTTCATCAGGAGTGTATATTTGAAGCAGTTTTATAGGCAGTGAGGCAAATGGTAACAGTAGTGGTATTAGTGGAGATAACAGAGAATTGGGAATAGCTGAAGGCTGTACGACAGTCTTGATAGGTGATAGCTTGGCTGGCATGGCTGGTGATTTGTCACCAGTGACAGGAACAGGTAGGTGTACTGAAGTGCTGGTGCCTTAAAAGATAAGTTCTTCCTCCTTCTCAGCAGTATGTAGTACAATATTAAAATAAATATTATGCTTGGTGGTCATTGTGTGCTTCAAGGGCCAATATATGTGGCATGTATTTTTGGTGCATACATCAATTTCCATTCATTTTCCGTGCTCAACTCATCCTCCCAGCTTTGTGCCAGCACTTGTCTTGACAAAAATAAACAATCCCCATTCATGCAGACAACTGAAGTTGGACGTTTTGCCTAGCCCAACCTCATATGGTGATCTGTGAGTATCTTGGTGGGTGTCTGATTTTTTAATCATACAGCATGGCATTGTCTTCCTTCTAGACAAGACGACAAAGAACCAATCAAAAATTGGTAGTCCCCAGAAACATGTCTTGTCTCCACAAGCTAGAACACTTTGCTCAAGAGAAGTACAAGAAGTCTACCCTTGGTGGAGTTAGTGGTAATGAATATGGTTCCGGGTGGAAAAGGAGAAAATTTAATATACCAGGAGTTGTGGTTTGTTCACCAATCCTCCACATAAGTTTACAGATTGGTTGATAAAAATGATTTCAGCCTACAGTTTGGTTAGTAAAGGTAATCCTAGGTGTATTACCCACCTAATAAGCTCAAGATAATGGAAATAGGTTGCCTAGTAACTGTGGAAACTTGTACTTAAATAGCACAAAGGGTGGGTGATTTAAGAACTTGGCTTAGGTTTTACTTAATGCTAATGATTTGTGTGTAGGGGACTCCTGGGATTATTGTGTCCAGAAGTGGCAATTAGGTAAACAAAGGGTCATGTCAAGTCACTTAGTCACTTAGCCAGTTATAGCAAACTTGATCTTTTTGTATATTAAGGAGTTATAATTAAAGGTTGGAAAGTGTAAACTTAGGCTAACCCCTTAGGGAAGTAAGTCTAGGCAAGATGGGATAGAATTCCCATAGGTCATTTGAATAATGGCAAGATGCTCAGTTACTGGTTGGTAGTTAACTTGGCGGTACACTTAGTAGATTCAGAAGAGTTACATATATGTATTAAAAGACTGGTTTAAATATCCAGTATCAACATCAGATAGGTGGAAGATTCAAATAGATCTATTATGGTAGGATAAAATGGACTCTGATCATCTTCATTATATGATGGAGAAGATTACATGACATGTTGGGTAAATTGCTGGAATATATTATTTGCTCTAATACTTCCCAGCTAGTTGGAGGAGAAAGGCTTGGTAGAAATGGCCTTCCACATGTTGATATCAGTAGTGAATCTTGAATAACTCCTGCCATCTGTGGTGGTTCTTTAAAATATATCTCAGTCAAAGCTGTTGTATATGTGGTAATACATTGAATTGCTAGTAGAATGAAGGGGAATCCATTTTCATTTCTTGTGATGGTATCTTCACTTCAGCAAGTACCAAGGGTGGCTGCTCTCATGGGCTTGGTTCTGGATTCATGTTGTTTTGAATTATATTCTGTTCCTGAAACTGTGTCATAATTGTCAGGGGTGATTAAGATACTATTATGTGCTTTTAGGGTGAGTTTCTTTAGTGCTTGGGATTCTAGACATTCTTGATTTATATGTTGTACCTGGTTGCACACAACAACACACCCAGTATAGTTGGTGTTAAAAGGAATTACAATGGTTTCCTTCAGGTTAGTTTGAGGTAGTGTAGTGGTAGTTGTAATGCTATTAGGATCAGTAATAATTAATGTGAGGCCAAAGGTGAGGTGGTAAACTTGTGTGGGATGTTCTGTCAATAGATACACCATCCAGTGGTATGTAATAGTTCTAAGTTTGTTATGTATGCTAAGTTGCTGCTTGCAGAAATATTGCTTCCACTGCTTTTTGATCAACTTAGAGTAACTTCTTGATATGGTATTATCCATCTGATTTGCTCTGATTGAAGGTATCACTATCGGCTGTTGTAAACCTGGCCTGCTTAAGGGGTTTGTTATGTAAAGGGGATAGTTTAATGAGTTCTTGCTTAAAGAAATTTTCATCTGTAGATTGCTCAGAATGTTCTGTATCTGAATTAGAGTCTGGTTCATGGTCTGGATGGAACAAATATTTCAGGATGTCTCATTAAATATAAGAAATTACTCAAAAGGCAGCTACTGGCTGGTGAAGCTCTGCTTCGTCCAACTTAGTCAATATGTAACTGCTTCCTAAGGTTTGTCACAATACTATGTAAAGTTCAAGATATCTGGGCTTAGTCTTCTGGTTTAGTTCCTTTTCAGTGGTAGTGTTTTGGACTAATACTAATTCTCCAGGTGAGTAACTTTCTTTGACTAATCTGGCTTCAAAGCATTTTTCAAATTGCTTCTTGGAGTTAAGGTGGGCTTCTCACAATATTTGTATAGCCCTGATTATGTCTTCATCACATCTTTATATCTATTGTATATGTAAGGCTAATACTGTAGTTCCTCATGGGACATGCCTTGATAAAATCCTTCTACTTGGAATGTAGATTCCCACAGGTTGGAGGGTAGCACAGGATCAACTCCATGTAATAGGAAATATGCTAAGTATCCTGTGAATCTTTGTATGGTGATATTGTTTGAGAATAGGGCAGCTCTTAGCTTGTTTGGCCATAATTGAATTTGGTCCTTGCAGGCTTTGCTTAGTACTTCTCTTACTACGAAATCTCCTTGCTCTGCCACTCCATTGGCTTGGAAGTTGTAGGGTGAAATGAATACTTGGGGGATGTTATGCTGATGAAGTAACTCTGACAGGGCTTCCTTGAATTCAGGGCCATTATCAGTCACTATTCTCCATATGCATCCATAGTGAAGGATGAGATTTTCCAGCACAAATTTTGCTACTGCACTTGCAGTGGCCTTTCGCAAAGCTCTGCCTTCTACATATTTGAAAAGATCATCTCTACAAGAATTATGTAGTGAAAACCTTGAACAGTAGGCATGTGCATTATATCTATGTAGACTTTGGTAAAAATAGTGGAAAAGGGTGGTGTAATAATGGAAATGTGGACTTTGATAGTATTCCATATTTGACACTTATGATAGGACTTGATATAATGTTGTACATTCTGGTACATTTGTGGCCAGTAAAATCAGTGGCATAGGTTCTTCCAGGTTGCTTTTTCTCCATGGTAATCAAGTGACTCATGAGCTTGTGTCATAAGTTCATTCTGCTTGTTTTGGTCAAAGATAATTGGAGAGGGACATCCAGATTTAGTATGCTTAAACAGCTGTTCTTCTTTGGCAAAATATTTCACAATTTTCTTGAGGAATTCTTGTACAATGACTCCAAAAAGCATTACAATAACTAATCCCAAACCAGGGCACAAAGTACCCTACAATCAACTGTGGAAATCTCACTTTACTTTGGTGAGACAAAACAAAGTACAAACCCTTGGCTACAAATGGGTCTCTGGATCATGTGATTTGACTCCAGGACTGCAAAAATATGACAATTTTAAAACAAGCACACCATTGTAACGATTTTTGGACTTTTGTAATACTGGGGGTATTTAGTATATATTAGTACTTAGTATACCCTTCTTTGGCTTTAACCACAGCCTGCACCCTTCTTGGCATGCTTTCAATCAACTTTTGACACTCCTCAACTGGTATTTCCTCCCATACCTCCTAAATCCTCTTCCACAACTAAAAAATCCCATTAGAAGGGTGTTTATACTCTGTCAGCCTTCTCTTGAGGTAATCCTGGAGATGTTTAATGGAGTTTAGGTCAGGAAACTATGCAGGACATACCATGATCTGAAAATCCTGCTCCTCTAGCCACTCCTTTACCTTTTTACAGATATGCTTTGGATCATTGTCTTGCTAAAAGATAATGTCAGATAAATTGAAACCATAATACTGCAGAGTATTCAGCAGATCTTCCTCCAAAATCTGAAGATAAAGATTCCCATCCATCCTACCATCAATCTTAGCAACATAGCCAACTCCCTGCCAACTCATACACCTTCATACCATCACAGAACCTCCTCCAAATTTGACAGTACCTTGTACCAGCCTATCACTAAGCTCTTCACCTGGCTTTTTCCACACTCATTTCTGCCCATCTGATCCTATGCAATTGATTTTGGTTTTATCAGACCATATGACCTTCTTCCAGTCTTTTACAGTCCAATCCTTGTGAGCAATAGCAAAATCCCTGCGAGCCTTGTGATGCTTAGTAGATAATAGAGGGCATTTGGACTTGACTACAGCCTTCATTCCAGACTTTTTCAGGTGATGATGAATGGTATTAGGGTGGATAGGCTGGTTAATGATATTGGAAAGTGTTTTGGTCACTTGGACAACATTCTCTGCCTTGTGAGTAAAGATAAAATGAATAGCATGATGAATATTGATAAGAAAAAGCTTGGTTGGATGACCTCCAATAGACTTTTGAAGGTCAAAACACTTCTTGGAATGAAGTCTGGATATGGTGGCAGTACTGACACCAGTGCTAGATGCAATGGAGCAAATGGATTGACAAGAATCAAGCTGTGAAAAAATAGTATTCTCTTGAGTAGCAAAAAGAGATTGCATGATGATAGTAGTAAAAAGTAAAGAGGTATGGGAATGTTTTAAGACTCAGACATTATATTTATATGTATATCTGTATTTGTAGCACCAAACAACAGCAAATACATAACATCTTGTATGATTGATATCTAGTATATATCTTACAGCAAAAGTCCAAAAACTATTACAATGGTGTACCTGTTTTAACACTGTCATATCTTTGTAGTTCCTGAGTCAAATCATATGACCCAGAGACCGGTTTGTAGCCAAGGGTTTGTACTGTGTTTGGTCTCACCAAAGGAAAGTGAGATTTCCACAATTGATTGCAGGACACTTCATGCCCTGGTTTGGGATTAGTTATTGTAACAGTTTTGAAGTCACTGTATAACTGGCTTAGGTTTGGATGTAGTGAGGTATTCATATATTCTCCTAAAGGCAAACTATTGGTGCTTGACAGCTGTGAGTGCTTGTACCTTTGAGAAAGTAGAAATTGCAGTCTGAATACTATTGTTTCAATATAGGGAAGGACTGTAGTCATCATAGAATAGTGCTAGCTCATCTAACCAACTGTCATCATAGGTTTTTACTACTTCCTCTTCATTTTCTTGGGGTCTTCTGGACAATGCATTAGATCCTTTGAATTGTGTAGCAGAAATATGGACTAGGATGAAGTTAAACAGAGGGATTCCTTGAATCAATCTATTGATTACTACATTTGGTTGAAGCTCTGGTGTATTTAACATTTCTCGAATATATTTGGCATCAACCTCTACAATAAGGTTCTTGGCACCAATAATATATATGCAGAACTCCTGTAGGGCTTGGAATAACCCATATAGTTCCAATTTTGGCCAAAAATAGGTGGCCTTTGTTTTCATACAAGGAAGTGATCCATAGTGTGATGTTCAGTGTTTGCCTTGCTTATCTAATTGAGATAGGATCATACCTATTCCCATGTAGCTTGAGTCTACTGACAAGATGATGGCTCTGCCATAAGTATAGTTGATAGGTAACAGTACCAGTGCAGTGATGATATAATGTTTTAAGCTTTTAAAGGCATCTTGTTGATCTTTACCCTAGGAAAACTCTACATCTTTTCACCAATGGCAGGTTATACTAGATGCGATCTATGAGTAATTGAAGATTCATATGTGAACAGTTTCATATAGTCTCATGAATTGGCAGGCTTCTTTAACATTACAAGGGGTAGGCCAATTCATAATTGTTTTGACTCTTCCCTTGTTAGGTTTCTGTCCTTCAACTCCTACTTCCTATCCTAGAATTATGATTGTGGGTTGACATATTTGTAGTTTTTTTCTTGAAAAGGTTTCTCTTGCTTCAGTTAAGTGGTGGAGGATTCAATTCAAATCAATTGCATGTTTCCAAATGTATTGTTGAATTCCAAGCCTTTCTGGTAAAACAGTAGGGTTGCCATGTTTATTTGTATATGTAGTGGTGGGTCTTCATATTGGGGCTTCATTAATAAAGATATTCATTACCTGTTTCACAATTTCATCTTGAAAAATGAATATTATACACTCTTGGAATTTGGAGGGGGCATTGATAAATCCTGTAGATAATGATGTAATTCATAGTAGTCTGAGGGGGCTGTGGAATGCTGTCATGTTATGGCTAGCTTCATCCATCTTTCTTGCATTAAATCCCCAATATAAATCTAATACTGTGGAGAGGACTCCATCCCCATCACCACATTTACTTTTAGCTATATCAAAATTTTCAGGGCACTTAAAAGCATATTTACAACCATCTGACTTCTCTTTTGCTCCAAATGAGAAAAGTGCAATTAGATGAGTAGTGTTCATGTTAGAATTGGGAGATCTTGAAGACTCATTTACAGACAGAGTATCACAGCACTTAGTAGCAGATAATCTTACTATAAATTTGAATAATCTCCCCTTTAATCACTCAGATTTAAACTTATCCATTCATGTTTGACCCTCACTTTAAGAACTGTGCCTATTGTTTACCCCTGAAGAAAAACTACAATCTGGAGAAGTAAGAAAGCTCTCATTTCTAAATCTCCTAACTCCATCACCAATGATAGAAACTAGCCACAAAAGGAAAAATTATGACAAAAAAGAAGTAAGATTGGAGCTGGTTAAAGGAAAAAGATTTCAAATTGACAGATTATCAAAGATAGGGCTAGTAACCCTGAATACTCCAAAATATTACTAAAATCTTTCCACTCTCTATGTAAACTAGAATGTTACTGTACCAAGTAGAGAAACTCCTTCCTCTTCTATGTAATCAGGTTGGAAAGATAAGATCACTACAATTCTGGTGGAATTCAATGATTATATGGCAGACCTGCAGGTGGTTACCAATCAAGTAACTCAACTAATTAACATCAACAACCAGTTAACAATGCAAGTAAATACCCTCACTGCAGCTGCACCTCCAGGTGGAGCAGCAATAGGAACCTCATGACAAGTTAAAGTTTTTTTAGATCAGGAGAGTATAATGGATCAAAAGCAAAGCTTGAAGAGTAGTGGGCAAAAATGACAATATAATTGGAGATCAATGCAAATATCATCACCTCTGCATCCTATGAGGCAATAGTACTATCCTCTTACAACTCAAGGATTTCAAAGCTGGTGGGTTTGCCCAAATGTATCTGGTCCAAGAAAGGAATTACAATTTGGCAACATTGATTGATGAAATTGAAGGATTATTTAGAAATATGAATCAGAAAAACTAGGCATGTGCTTAGTTAATAAAATGCTATTAGGGCATTTTGCCTACAGATGACTTCATTATCAAATAGAAAGCTCTATATTGGCAAGCAGGCATTGATACCTCATATACTGTCAAGTGATTAGAGAAAAATATACAAGGATCAACCATGGTATAGATCTTTTAAGAAGGAAAAAAGAAGCCACTTCTGCTACCTACCTACTCAAGATCCAAATCATTGGAACAGTACAAAAAGCTTTGGACTTCATTTGCAGCAAAACAAGGCAATATGCTTCAATATAATTTTTGTTTTTTAAAAGAGATTCAAATGCAATGGATATCAGTGCAGTTAACAAAGGCTACTACAATTGTGGTCAGGAAGGCCACTTTATCAAAAATTGTAAAAGGCTAGTTGTTGCTTGCCCCTTTTGCATATAACTTGGGGGTCAATATAAGAAAGGTTACAAGAAAGGATGTGGCTGACAAGTATATGAAATACATATGTCCTGGGATGATGATAAAAGCACCACAAGCAATAATAAATACAAGGCCTGCAAGGTTTTAAAATTACAAGGAAAAACATGGGATTTTTTTAAGTTCATAAAAGGTATGAGTTTCAAAGAAGTGGCCACCTGGTTTAAAAATCAAGAGGCTATCTACAAGAAGTTGGGAAAAGCTTAAACCTGAGAAACGTATCTGGGTGTTCCAAGGATTTTTTTCAAAATAAATATTTCCTTTTGCCAGTTGAGAAGTCAGATAATGATAACTCAGCTGGTAATTCTCCATTTACCTACATATCAAGAGTGCCTCCTAGTGAGCATGGTAGGGATGTTAAACCTGTCCTTGATTCCCCTTTCCCAAAGAAAAAAAAACCTCTAAAGACTTTGTCCTTCAGTTACCTTAAAATCTCAACAAATAAAATCATTATATGTAACATCAACCCTATGTGGGAAATTATGTTATCTATCCAAGTCATGCCCCTGAGTACATACCACTCTCTTATGAAAGTTGACACCCTACTTGACATGATCTTTACTAACACATCTTGGATGAAGAAGCTTAAACTTCTATTTTTTAAATTATAACATGCTATTTCTGTTTTTAATATAAATAGCACCAAGAACTCTGCAAGAAACATTATACACTCAATGAAACTCATAATTAAATACCAGGGTCATCATGAAAAGGTTATAGCTGAAGTAACCAATCTTGGAAAAAATGCTTTGATTCTTAGATTCTCCTGGGTAAAACACCAATCTAGAAATTGGTTGGATTAAGAGCTCAGTACAAATAACATGTTACTCAAGGTACATACTATCACACCCTCCAAGATAAGCCAATCTTCATTCGTATGATCAAGAAAAAAAAAGATATCCAATACCAAGTCCACAGCACAATCTGCATCCTAAAGAACAAGTCAAAAATGGATGTAGTGGTAGAGCAGCTCATTCTCTTACAGTATCATAACTATTTAAAAGTGTTAAATAAAGCTAAATCCGAAAGAATATCAATAGGAAAACCATGGAATCACATCATCAACCTCAAAGACATGTTTGAACTCAAGAAAGTTGTATTACTCCTCTATCCATATAAGAACAGGAGGAAATCACCACTTTTCTGGATGATCAGCTGGCTAAAGAATATATCTATTTCTCCAAATCCCCTCAAACCTTACCAGTATTCTTCATCTTTAAAAAAGCTGACAAGAAGCACAGGGTATAGGATTACTGCTATTTAAATAAATATATAGTTAAAAATAATTATCTGCTGTTCTTAATTTCCCAATGGATGAATAAGCTAAAAGGAGCTAAGCTATTTACAAAAATGGACCTTTGATGAGGTTACAACAATGTCCATATCAAACAAAGCAATGAATGGAAGGCCATTTTTGTTTGCTACAAAAAAGCATTTGAACCCCTAGTCATGTACTTCAGGCTATGCAATTTCCCTAATACTTTCCAAACTATGATAAATGAAATATTTGCTGATATGAAGAATATAATTGTGGTTTGCATCAATAATCTTATGATATTTACCAAAACAAACAATCAAGACAAACACAATAGAGTTATGCATGAAATACTGTAGAGATTAGAAGAAGACAATCTCTTCATTAAGCCCGAAAAGTATTTCTGCTCAAAAAAGAAAATCAAGTTCCTTGATATAATGGTTGGTGTTGATGGAATTAGAATAGGCAATTCAAAAGTCAAAACCAACTTGAAATGGCCAAAACCAAAAAACATCAAAGAAGTTCATAATTTCCTCAGACTTGTCAAATTCTAGCAAAGGTTTATTAAGGACTACATATAGCATGTTTGTCCCCTGAATGATCTATCAAAGAAGAAGCAACCCTTTGAGTGGAAAGATGTATAACAAGTCACATTTGATTAAGAAATGTTTCACCACAGTGCCCATGTTCATCTTTCCAGATATCAATTGTCAATTCTACTTAGAAACCAACACCTCTGGCTACACCACAGGGGCTGTACTATCTATTCTAAAAAAAAACTAGTGGTACCCAGTTGCTTTTTCCAGTCATAGTATAACATCTTCTGAATGCAACTACCCCATCACTGAAAAGGAAATGTTAAGCATCATTCAAGCATGGGAGATATGGAAGCACTACTCAAAAGGCTTCCATTACCAGTTCATCAAAACAACTACACCAACTTGAAATATTTATATAATTACAAAACCTGAATTGTTGCCAAGTCTAATGATGATAATGGCTTTCATGGTTTACTTATATCTTCATTTACAAGCCCAGTGCTACTAATATTAAAGCCAATACACTCTTTAGGGAAAAAGATCATGCTTTTGATATAGAATATGACAATGAAGAAATTATGATGATTTTGCTAGAGCAGATATAAACTCTACTGGTTATAATCCACAATAAAGGCAAACAAATCCTACAATCCATTAAGAAATAGTTATACATGTTCAAAAAGAGTCAAGAAAAAAAATTTTTGTCCCCAATAACAAATACATTCACTTATCTATTATGAAGTCTTGCCATAACTGACCAGTTGCTGGTCACCACAGTTATGAAAAAATTATAGAACTTCTCAGAAGAATTTTCTAATGGTCCAATATGACTGTCGATGTAAAAGATTATGTTGCTCAATACAATCATTGTGCATGCATAAGAGGAGGTAATAAAGCTCCAGCAGGCATATTAATCCCTTTTTCTATTTTAACAGGTCCCTGATAGGATGTTTCTACCAACTTTACTACTGATTTTCCCTCCTCTGGCAGCTTTAACTCTGTATTTCACATATGTTTTATGCTTTATTTCCATTCTACCACACTACATGTTAGCCTCACATGTTTCACTTTTGTTCACCCTTATGCCCTTTCCCCTCTCATTCCCAGATTATTAAGTACAGTGATAACATGTACATCCATATCTCTAGTAGATACTTAAGACCCAATGCCAGCATCAGAAAACTCCTGTCTAATTCTCTTGGTGTTTTCTCCCAAATACTATAAAAAGGACTCTTACTTGATCTAACAAGCCTATTCTATGTATCATTGCTTTTAAGTTCAAGTTACTTTTGACAACCTAAGGGAGCTGATGTTCTAAGGTTGTTTCAGTTCTCTTGAACAGATAGTGAAATAATCTAAAGCTCTTACTAAGGTTGCTTGCTCTTGAGTACACTTGGTAACTAACTTCTTAGGGACATAGTTTAGGAGAATCAATCCATATAAAAACAGGGAGAGAAGAGTGAGTTAGTCAGAGAAGTAGAAGGGAAAACTTCAAGGAGGGCAAGACTGGGGAGTCTTGGCCACTGCTTGGAGGGCTTTATATACTACATAAGTGTATGTATATGTTGTGCATAAATCTATAGATAAGATAAGTCCTTGAACATGTGTACAACACATGTATTAATACAGCCATGGAATGGAAGCATAATATGAGGAAAAAGCATGGAAAGAAGCAGAAACATGAGGGAAAGGCATGAAAGTAATGGAATGGAAGCATAATCCTGACCATGAGGATGTGCAGAGATTATAAATGAAAAAGTATGATATGGCAGGATATAAAAGATATAAGGAGGCATGGATTAGGAATGGAAGAGTTATAGGTGATTAGAAGGTTAATAAATGATGAGAAGAGAAGGTATAGCCATATCACAGGATGAAGAGGTAAAGAGGTAAAGAGGTAAAGAAGAGGTGGAAAGGTGAAGAGGTGAAGAGGTGAAGAGGTGAAGAGGTGAAGGAGTAAAGATGTAAAGAGTTGAAGGAGTATCCTGTGATATGATAAAGAGGTGACATAGTGACATGGTGGAGAGGTGAAACATAGGAGGATGGTCTAAATCATTCTAGAGATTAGATAGAAATTGCAAACAATCAAGAAATAAGAGTTATTACATATCTAATATGAATTGATTTCATTCTGGGTGTATAGATAAATTGATTGTGCATGTTTAATACAGTTGATAAGGAGATTGCACCTGTCCAAGATGTCTGATAAGGGGTAGCACCTAATTTGTGTACTTGATGAAGGAATGACATATGTCCAAAGTGCCTGATAAGGGAATCTATCCTTGAAGAAGTGAGGAAAATAAAAAGATAAATACATCAAATATAATTGCAAGTTGACAGCTATTACAAACAGTATATATGCTATCATGCTCCTAGAGGTACATTCTTCTATACCATTGTTCTTATGTAGGTTGGATCCATAATGTGCATAAAACAAAGCAATTTCATCAAGCCAGCTATTATCATATGATTCTATCTTGGCTTGGTCTTTAAGTGGTCTTTGAGATAAAGTATCTGGTGCCTTGAACTATATAGCAGGCATGTGTACAAGGGTAAAATCAAACATAAGAATTTCTTGAATCCATCTGTTGATTACTACATTAGATTGCAGTTTAAGCTCATTTAGCATTTTTTTGATATACTTAGCATCCACCTCTACTATAAGATTCTTGGCTCCTATTACACTTGGATGAAAGTGACACAAGGCATGAAATAGATCAAATAGCTCCAATTAAGGTTGGCAGTAGGTAGTTTCCACTAAGGAAAAGAAAAAAAAAACTATATTTAGAAGAGTATTGTTTATCATGCTTATCTATTTGTAATAGAATAATTCCTACCCCCATATAGCTAGATTCTACTAACAACACTATTGGTTGTCCATGTATATAATCTATTAATAATAGAGTAGGTGCTGTTATTATTAGCTCCTTTAGAATTTCAAGAACTTCTTGATATTCTTCTGTTCAGACAAAGGGTACATTCTTCTTCCAGGTGGGAGTTATACTCCTTACTATCTGGGAGTAATTAGAAATTCATATGTGGATTGTTCCACATAGGCCCATAAATTGTCTGGCTTGTGTAGCATTTTGTAGAGTAGGCCATTTTCTTATGGTCTTTACACATTGCACATATGTTAGGTTCTCTTCTATTGATTCTTACATTCTGATAAAGTATTACTACTTGGAGTTGATAGATTTGGAGCTTCTTTCCATTGAAGGTTCCTCTAGCTTCTGCCAAACAATGTGGAATGTAATTCAGGTCCTCTGCATGTTCCTAGATGTATCTTTATATGTTTGGTCTTTTTGACAGAACTGCAGGGTTTCCATCCTCATCAGGATAGGTAGCAAGTGGTCCCCATATTGGTACATCATCAATGAATACATTCATCACGTGCTTGAAAATCTCATCTTGAAATATAAACACCATATATTTTTGAAATTCAAAAAGTAGGTTGATATGTCCAGTAGCAATAATATTATGCATAGTAGTCCTAGTGGTGTTTGGAAGGCTATCATGTCATGACTAGCTTCATTCATCTTTCTTACATCAAAATCCCAATATAGGTCTAGGATTGTAAAGCATTTTTCTTTCAAGAACCAGTCTACAAACTAATCCAGGTGTGAAGGAATTGAGGATTCCTTAATGCTAACTCTATTCAAGGCTTGGAGGTCATGCACAATTCTCAGTTTCTACTTCTTTTCATTCCATGTACAAAATCATCTTGATCTGTAAGGGGATTGATAGTATTCATAGACTTCTACTTTTATCTTCAGTTGTAGCAGGTCTATGATTTGTTGTTGTAGTGCAGGAGCTAATTATATGTCTTTCTCCTGCCATGATTTTGTGATACATGAGATATCTTGTAGGGGCTAAAGTACTTTTTCTTAAGAGTTCTTTTATCCTTGTCCTTAAAAGCTATATGTAGTTGCTTCATTCTTGATCAGTATATAGATAAACAGGTCTCATTCTTTAGGCCACAAGAATTAATAGGAGTACATGTCCTTCAAAATCCTATTCACTTAGTCCTGAATGAATTTCTAAGTAGGCTGTTGTAGGCCAAAGTATGCATTCAGGGATTCTAATGTCATCATTGAATCATATGGTAAGGTTTTAGTGACCTTGAACTCCTGGCAAATTGGGGTAGAGATTGGCTTATACAGTATGCTTCATAAATTCATATACATATGTAAATGCGATATTAATCAGGTAAATAGTCCCATAAACTCTACATCTAAATCCCTGGGCAAGTCCTAATCCTTGCTATATTCTTTGTATATTGCCTTGATAATCATTGTCTCAATCTAATGTACAATAATGGTTTTTCTGCTTCCTTAGGCAGGCAAATACTATTAGTGATCCTACTGCTTCATTGGGCAAGTAGTTACTTATAGTCAGTAGGCCTTTCATAGGTGTGTCATCTTAATACAGTGTGAGATCTGTTAGTCAGATGTCATGTGTAAGAGTGTAGATCCTATGGTAGTCTATGGCTACATTTATATATGATCTTAGAATCACACAGAATCTGCCTAGGCCAAATAGCTATATTTTACATTTCTAGCCCTCTCATTTTGCTATAGTAGAGATTTCTTTTGTTCACAATTGTATTTATTGTACTTGTTGTGGTAGCTTTCTGCTATTGCCAGCATAGCAGCAAGTGTGTACTATGTCTCCTCAATTTAACAAGGTTGCACTCATTGTATTGTATGACTAGCGGGAAGGTTATCATGTATTCATCTACTATAGTCTATCTAAAGACTCAATGTATCTTCTTGTATCTTTGTGTGGGGGGAGTTGGTTTTTGCAGGGAATGGAAAAATTTATAGTCAGGATTATATTCATTAATCAAGTCAGCCATATGACCTCTCTTCTTATCCAGGCAGGGTTTGTACTCATATCTCCATAATGTCATAAAAAGGAATACAAGAAAAAGGACATGTAGGAATATGATAGGTAGCAATACAGTGATAATAGGTGGAGATGGACACTATGTACACCATTGGATCAGGCACACTTGCACTGTATATTTGATGAATTACTCATATTGTATCAGCCACAACTATGATGGACATACCTTATATATGTTCAACTATTTCTAATGAAATGTTGGCAGTGTAAATCCTAGTTAGCCTCTCTCATATGCAAAGTATAAGGCCAAGGAAGGTGGGAATTCCCTAGTGAGTTGGTGAATATTAAGGGGATAGGACATACACTGAGCAACAAAACTGTTGCAATGTTTGCAACATTTGGATTGTCAAGCTAATAACTTGAAAGGTATTGATCCTAGACCCATTAACCCAGGTATCATTAGAAAGCCCTAATTGAGGGCTTTCCATATATATATATATATATTGCTTAGGTAATTCTTACTCTATCAGGCAATATTCTAAACTTAATCAAGAGTGCTCATTGCAACAGTTTTGTTGCTAATGTTGTAAAATATGGAAACTCTATGTTGTCATAAGCTATTACATAAGAAATGAGTCATGTGATGCATAATAAGTTCAACATGATGTAAACACATTCAAATACCACCACTTTGTCCACTACCACCATCATAAAATCCCTCTCCATTGAACAAACCAACCAAATTCTTCATTTTCTGGAATTGGGTCAATCAACTTGACAAATCTCTCATGCTACTGGTATAAACCACTCCACCATCAGTAGACTTCACTCCAAACTTCATCCTAACTTGCCCAAAGCCTCTGGTGGCCATCCATTCATCATTACTCCTACTGATATGCGACATGCCATTTGTCTTATTGGAACTAGAAAGGTTGAAAATGCTGTCCAGATCACCAGAACTCTTCAGGATGTCAAGAACCATCCTATCTCTGCTCAGACTATCCATCGTCACCTTAGAAAAGAGGATATAAAGGCTGTGGTGAAGAAGAAATGTCCCTTGCTTTCTACAAAGCATAAACAGGCAAGATTGGATTTTGCTCTCAGCCACCAGGACTGGACTGTGGAGGATTGGAAGCATGTTATATGATTAGATGAGACCAAAATTAATCACATTGGGTCAGATGGCAAGAAATGGACATGGAAAAAAGCAGGAGAGGGCTTTAGTGACAGACTTGTGAAAGGAACTGTCAAGTTTGGAGGAGAATCAGTGATGGTATGGGGCTGTATGACCTGGGAAGGGGTTGGAATGGCTTGGAAGATTGATGGTAAGATGGATGCTGACCTTTATGTGCAGATTATGAAGGAGGAACTTCAGCAAACCTTGCAATATTATGGCAAAACTATAGAGGATATCATCTTCCAGCAGGATAATGACCCCAAGCATACCAGTAGGAGAGCCAGGGAGTGGTTTGCTGAGCATGAGTTTGAAGTCATGGTATGGCCTACTCAATCTCCAGACCTTAACCTCATAGAGCATCTATGGGTTATTCTCAAAAGAAGGCTGGCAGAGTATTTTGAGCCACCCAAAGGGATTACCGAACTTTGGGAGCACATACAAACAGAGTGGGAGAGGATTGTGGTGGATCAGTGTCAGCAATTGATTGAAAGTATGCCTAGAAGGGTTTAGGAGGTCATCAAGGCTGATGGAGAATATACTTCATACTAGTTTGTAATGTGCTTAATATCAGCAACAAAACTGTTGCAATGAGTACCTTTGATTAAGTTTAGAATATTGCTTGATAGAGTGAGAATTACCTAAGCAATATATATATATTTGGAAAGCCCTTGATTAGGGCTTTTTAATGATACCTGGGTTAATGGGTCTAGGATCAATACCTTTCAAGTTATTAGCTTGACAATCCAAATATTGCAAACATTGCAACAGTTTTATTGCTCAGTGTACCTGAGCCTGTTATGATTGGTATATTTCCATATCCCTATGTTCATTGGACTTAATATTTTCTACACTTAGTTTTCTAAAGAAACTGTATTTATTCCATGTAACAAAATAGTCACAATGTTGAATACCACTAAATTATATTTTCACCATATTTGAAAGAACCACAGAATATCACATTTAATTATATCACATCGCAGTCCACAGTTTGCTTCCCAGGTCATGTAAAATATTTGCAAATATCTTGGAATTAAATCTAAATTATTTGCTGCCCACCATCTACAGACAAATGGGCAAATAGAGCACATGAACTGAGATCTCCAGCAACATCTCTGTATATTCTGTATTGAGAAGCAGGAAGAATAGTTGGACTGGCTTTTAATTGCATAATTTTTATATAATTTAAAGATCTCATCATTAAAGAAAACTCTTTTTAAAGTCACATGTTTGTATGTCCCCCATATGGATGTGGAATAACATATCTCCAAAGCTCCAGTCACTATGGAGTTTGCTGATTTGATAAGCAAGACTTTGAAGGTAACAAAAAATAGTCTAAAGGCATCCCAAGAGTGAATGAAAGCTCAAGTAAACAAACACCAGTCTGAAGGTCTGTAGTATCAGGTCAGAAATAAGATCTGGTTAGCCACAGATAACCTACACTTGTGTGCCAATCCAAGAAGTTAACAAAATAGTGGCTCAGCCCATTTCCTATTTTAAAACTCATGGGCCATAATGCAGTTAAGTTTAGACTTTCCAGGAGGATAAAAATGCATGACATTGTGAACATCTCTTATATCAAACCCCACAAAAAATGGTACCTGGTCAACCTATTATTTGATCTGGCCTGGTTGATATCAGCAAAAATTATGAAGAGGTTTATGAAATAGATTATTTGGTTGATTTTCAACCAAAGGAATACCACCTTGAATATCTGGTACATTGAAAAAGCTTTGAAAAAACAAATCATATATAAGAACCACTCAGGAATCCTTCTGGTACTCAGGACACCATTTATAAATTTCACATCCTTTATCCAAACATCTGTTAAGTACTATGCAACTCCTAAGGGAACTCTGGAACTCTGAAGTTTATACAGACAGATAGGACTTCGGCTTTAGCTTATGTGCTACACCCTTGCTGTTGTTTGTGTCCTGTATTTGGGAGCAAAAAGGAACAGAGGAGACAGAAGGGAACAGGAGTCTATCTTAGTTGATAATCAAGCTATTGTACATGAAGTGTCTAGGAGTTTATATACAGAGGAGATGAAGTTTTATGTAACCAAGAAGAAAAAGTATTCATTCCTGATGATGAATCCATTTACTTATCTATTATGAAATCCTATCATAAGTCACCAGTTGCTGGTCACCTTGGTAATGAAAAAACCATAGAACTTCTCAAAAAAAGCTACTGAAGGCCCAACATGACTGTTTACATCAAAAATTATGTTGCTCAATGTGATCACTGTACATGCATGAAAGCAGGTAACACAGCCCTGTCAGGCATATTGATTCCACTTCCTATTCCAAAAGGTCTCTTGTAGGACATCTCCACTGGCTTCACTACCAATCTTGCCTCCTCTAATGACTTCAACTTCATCCTTGTCATTATAGATTAGTGTCTAAAGAAACTGTATTATTTCATGCGACAAAACAGTCACAGCATTGAATACAGTTAAATTATACCTTCACTACATTTGAAAAAACTACAAATTGCCCCATTCGATTATATGAGATTGCAGTCTGCAGTTTACTTTCCAGGTCATGTCAGAAGTTTGGAAACATTTAAGAATTAAGTCTGAATTATTCACTGCTCACCACCTACAAACAGACAGGCAAACAAAGCATATGAATTGAGATCTCCAATAGTATTTCCACATGTTCTGCACTGAGAAGCAAAAAATGAAAATCTTGGTATTTTCAAAGAAAATCCCTCTTGAAGTCACATGTTCATACATACATATGTCCCCCATATGGATGTGGAACAACATGTCTCCAAAGTAACAGCTGCTATGGAGTTTGCTGACTTGATGAACAAGACTTTGAAAGACACAAGCAATAGCCCTAAGGTGTTCCAAGAGCAAATGAAAACTCAAGAGAATAAACACCAGTCTAAAGCTTCACAATATCAGGTCTGAAATAAGATCTGATTGGCCACAGATAACCTATGTGCCAATCAGAAAAGTTAACAAAACAGTAGCTAGGTCCCTTTCCTATTTTAAAACTGATGAGCTCCAATGTGGTTAAGCTTAGACTTCCTAGGATTGTTAGAAACTGTGCAACTCCTGGCGGAACTCTGGAACTCCAGAGTTGTGCAAACAGGTAGGACTTCAGCTTTAGCTTATGTGCTGCGCCCTTGCTGTTGTTCATGTCCTGTATTTTGGAGCGGAGAGGAACAGAGATAACAGAGGGAACAGGAGTCTGTCCAAGTTGATAATCTAGCTACTATACATGGAGTGTTTAGGAGTTTATATATGGAGGAAAAGTACAGTATTAGTAAACAGATGACTGAGATGGAGAATAAAAGATTAGAAAGCTGGTGCTGCACTCTGGCGAGACAGATGTTGGAGCTGTGCAAGCACAGGTTAGAGGTATCTAAGGGTCGGAACTAAACTATGTACGGAACAAAAGAGTATCGTAAGTATAATATCAGGGAGGATGAGTCAGAATACAGATGTCCGGAGGAACGGAGGTACATATTTAACAGAGAACGGACTGGAGATCGCTCCTGAAGGAGTGGAGTTGTGCCTGGAGGCCAAAGTTGTGCTAGGGGTTGGCACAGTATATGACAATATCCCCCTCTTAGGCCTGAACTCCTGAGGGCCATAGGAGGACAATGTAGAGGTGAAGGGTGGACAGAGTCCAGAGCAAAGGTTGGAGTAACAGAAAGGACTATAAAGCCCATGAGGGAGGTCGGATGCTCCTTAAACCACAATCATCACCATGTCCAAAATCAACAACATCAAGTCCTGGTCTGATGCGCGCCTCACAGAGTGCGCAGAGAACAATGATGATCTTTGCACTGCAAAGTTTACAGAGTGGCGGCATTGAGTTAAGGTGAGGAGGGCGGAGGAGGAGCAAGAGAGGGTGGAGATAGAGGCAAAGCACAAGACAGAGGCCGAGGCACAACATGTAGCAGAGAAGGCTGTGCAGAGGGAGGCAGAAGCAGAGGAGGCTGCACAGTGACAGGTGCGTGGTCTGCTGGAGGTTGGAGGGTGTGCAAGCTGACAAAAACAGGCCAAACAGGTGGCTCGTCAGCAGCAAGTAGGGATGGAGAAGGGGAGGAAGAAGGCATGGATGGGGTCGGAGGCACCAAGGTGCATACAGTGCAAAAACCAGGACCTCGAGTATATACTCAGTCCTGGAAAATCGACATCGTGCATGCCATGTTGGAAGGCCAAGGCTAAGTGCCTCAGGCTGGGAGCGGAGGGATTGGAGGGGGCAACAAAGTGGAGGAGGAAAGCGGAGGAGAAGTTGCCAAGGGGACAGAGGAAGAAGGCACATACGGAGGTGCCGGAGGTGGGCCCGAGTAGGGCGAGGGGGTCGGAGGAAGAGGTGGTGGGCCTGGTGGAGGTCCTTCAGGAAATCTGCGACGCTTTACGGTCGCACAACAAATGTGTGGATCAACAAAACCAGCTCCTAGAGAGCCTGGTGGAGCTCAAGGAGGAGGAGATGTACTGAACAGAGGAAGCACCAGAGGAGGAGTACCTCCAAGAGGGTGAGGAAGTGGAGGTGATCAAGGAGATGGCTGGGTTGATGGCAGAAGAGATGGAGGAGGTGTCGGAGGATTATGAGGAGTCAGAGGGGACTGAGGAGGAGTCGGAGGAGTAAGGAGTGATATAGACAAAGTAAATACTTATGTTTCGGAGGTGTTGCAAAATGCAACTGAAATTGGTCAGAATTGGGTGGGGGACGGAGCGGAGTGAGCCTAATCAAAGGCTGGAGTTGGGGAGCAGAGTCCCTATCTTCCTCTTACGAGTGGACGTTCTAGTGTCCACAAAGGGTAGACTGGGGGAAAGAGTGTGGGGGATGGTGGCTATTGGGAGATGATTCCTTGAAGAGATTGGTATACAAAGCTGAGGCTTCAAGGGGGCAACCCAAAGCTGGAGGGGCGGAAAAGGAGGTGTAGGGTGCCGGAGTGGTGCCAGACACTGCTGGATGCAATGGCAAAACCATGCGGGTGGGGAACATAGTAAGTTGGAGGTGGCGGAGTTAGCCAGAGGATAAGGTCCGGAGGCTATGAAGTAGAGTCCAAAAGGTGCTGGCAAGCTTATCATGTGAATGGAATAAAATACTACTCTATCCTACTACTCAACGAAGCGTAAGTGGACGAGTTAGTGGTTTCCTAAAACAAGGGATAGCGGCTTCCAACGGAGGTTGACATAGAAATGTCACGGAGTGACTACTGGTTCAGAGCTGACTGGAGGAGGTGGGAATTTCCAGAGTTCGTAGAACAAACCAGAGGGGACAGGAGGAGCACTATTGAGGTGCATAGGGGCTGGAAAGCAGAGGTAAGGAGGTTGGGGTAGCACCTTCAAGGTGCAGCGGAGTTCAAGGGAAGGGGGGTTCACAGTGGTAGCACTGAGCTGGAAATCTAATAGTGCACAATGGACAACAGTGCCCATCCAAAGTGCGGAGGCGAAGGTGTCAAGCTAGGCATCAGAGGACTTGCCATCTGATTCTAGTGGAGATGGGGAGTCAGACTCTTCAGAGGAGGAATTTTTAGAGTTGGAGTTGGAGGGTAAGGAATGTATTTCTGAGGTGTCAGAGTCGGAGGGGTTAGAGATGTTGGAGGTGTCAGAGGTGGATACAGAGCCGGAGGGCATAGTGGATGAAGATAAGGATGGTGGTGATGGAGTGATGCTGGCTGGCAAATGATGGGTGAGTTCAGACTGGCGCTCCCAATGGCACACATAAATGAACTGCGCAAGGGTGTGCATGCCCAAAAGGGTGGGGGGTTTGCCAACATGGCAGATCTCATCCTTGATGCAGTCCGGAAGTTCTTGGTAGAAGAGGTGCCAGAGTGCACCATCTCCATAGCCTTGGACTTGACAAGCTATGCGGTTGAACTGGACCACATACTTGTTTATACGTTGCTCATCTATCATGGACAAATGGCGGAGTTCATGCTCAGCATCACTGATGGGGTTGTGGGGACCGAAATTCATCTGGAGTTCCAGGATGAACTCTTGATAATGATCCATCCACAGGGGGTGGAGTTCGGAGGGATCAGAGGTCAGGAGATCAGGCTCAAACCATTCCAAGGTCATACCAGAGAGGTATGACTGGGCAAAAACGACCTTGGCTCGGTCAAATCGGAAGGCCTTTGAACAGTCCTGGAAGCAAAGCTCATATTGCACCAAGAAGGTGCGAAGCTTGCAGGGGTCAGAGCCATTGAACTGGTCCGGAACACAGACCTTGGTTCTCTGACTGGAGGTGGAAGTGGAGGGAGTGCGGCCAGTGGACTTGGCTAAGTCCCTAACTACATAGGTAAGGAGGGTGAGGACATCGCCTGGAGTGTCCTGGATGTCTTCAGAGTCATTGTTGGGGTCACTGTCGGAGGTGCCGTTTGATGGAGGGGGCTGGTCCCATGCTGTACTAAAGTGCTGACTAGGAGTGGTGGAGGAACAACCACTCTCACTCTGGAGTTGTACTCACAGAGTTGGAGTTGATGGGGGTTGTGACTGAGAAGCAGAAAAAATGGGACAGTGAGGGGAGAAACCACAGAACTGGTGATTGTTAGTGACTATGGGGTGGTGACGACAATTGGAAAAGACACTGAGGGTGTCATAACGGAATGAGGCAGAGGTCATGATGGAAGGGTCGGAGGGTATAGAGGGGTTTATGATGGAGGTTTACCACTTGGTATGATGAATCTGATTGACGAATCTCGACTGAAAGAAACGACTTTCAGCAAGTGGGAGCTAGATTATACTGTTAGAGACCGTGCAACTCCTGGCGGAACTCTGGAACTCTGGAGTTGTGCAAACAGGTAGGACTTCGGCTTCAGCTTATGTGCTATGCCCTTGCTGTCATTCATGTCCTGTATTTTGGAGCGGAGAGGAACAGAGATAATAGAGGGAACAGGAGTCTGTCCAAGTTGATAATCTAGCTACTGTACATGGAGTGTCTAGGAGTTTATATATGGAGGGAAAGTACAGTATTAGTAAATGGATGACTGAGATGGAGAATGGAAGCCGATGCTGCGCTCCGGCGAGACAGATGCCAGAACTGTGCAAACACAGGTCAGAGGTATCTAAGGGTCAGAACTAAACTATGTATGGAACAAAGGAGTATCGTAAGTATAGTGTTAAGGAGGATGAGTCAGAATACAGATGTCCAGAGGAACAGAGGAACATATTTCACAGAAAATGGACCGGAGATTGCTCCTGAAGGAGCGGAGTTGTGCCCAGAGGCTGGAGTTGTGCTAGGGATTGGCACAGTATATGACAAGGGTAATGCAAATCCATGACATTGTGAACATCTCTTATATCAAACCCTACAAGGAAAGGTTGCCTGATCAACCTATTATTTGGCCCAGTCCAGTTGATATCACTGAAGACCATAAAGTTCATAAAATAGATTATTTGGTTCTTGTCCAATTAAAGGAATGCCACCTCAAATACCTGGTGTATTGGAAAGGCTTTGAAGAGACAGATTGTACTTGGAAACCACTCAGGAATCTTTTTGGCATTTACAGTAGGACACCATCTACAAATTCCATATTCTTCATCCTCACACCCCACAGAAACTGTTCATGACCTTCACTCAATTTGAGAAGCTATTTAACCCTTACATGAATTATATAGAATGCAAATCACCACTCTTAAGTCACCTGAAGGTTGATCTCTAAAAGGGGAGTAGTGTTATGATTGGTATATTCCCTTTCTACAATTAACTACAGACAATTTTATCTTTATCTTATCTCATGTGTCATAGTTATCTCACTTCCTCACTTCTATTTTATGCACGAAACTTTACATCTTCCCTATTTCATATCTTCATTTCAGATCTATGTTTTACCTTTTTACAGAAGTATTTGATCATACTTCTCTTCCATTTCTTCATACATATATTTCACATATATTTCATCTTCATTTCCATTCTGCCACACTGTGTATTGACCTCATGCATTTCACTTCTATCTTATCCTATGTCCCTTCTTCCTTTTGTTCCTAGATCATTAGATGCAGTCACAACATGTACATATCTTCAGTAGGTACTTAAGGTTTGATGCTAGTGCCAAAGAACTCCAGTCTAGTTTTTTTGGTGTTTTCTCCTAAGTACTATAAAAAGGACTCTACTTGGCCTGACAAGCCTTTTTTCTTATCTCTTTCTCAGTCCAAGTTACTATTGGCAATCTAAGGGAGCTAATCAAAGGTTGTTTCAGTGAGTTGATTGCACTTCTGATGTATAGATAATCTGATTATTTATGCTTAGTCCAATTGATAAGAAAATTGCACTTGTTCAAGGTGTTTGATAAAGGATAGCACCTATTCTGTGTGCTTAATTAAGGGCTGACACCTGTCCAAGATATCTGATAAGGGAATCTATCCTTAAGAAAGTGAAGAACATAAAAAGATTAAATACATCAAGCATAGTTGCAAGCTGACAGCTGTTATATAATGGGAATGGCAGAAAGATCACCTTGGAGTGTGAGGTTGATAGAACTGGTTGTAGTGTCTTGAAAAGGAGTAAGAAATCCTATATGGCATTGGCAATAAAAGTTCTATACAGTGTGTTTCTTTTCCCTGTATGTCTCAAGTGCCATCAGATCACTTGAACTAAGATTAGTAAAGTTCTTGATACTTTCATTCACATATGCCTTAAATTTTTCCATCTTCAGTTCATATGCTCTCTTGTTAGCAGCTGGCTGGCCCTGAAGAAAAATCATTAGTTAGGTTATAATAATGCAGGGGTAAGAAAACAAACATGAAGGAGGAATCTTTGGGCACTTCATGGATGACTGGTAGGAAAATGAGTGGAAGTGAGATATGGAGGAATTCATATATGGAGAATGGTCAAGGGAGTGAATAACAGGGGAAATCCTAAGTGCAACATGCAATACTGTAATATAAGGTTTGAAACCTATTAAGAGTAGAGGGAGATGAGATGGAGTAGTGGAATGTTGGGCAGGAGAAGTGGTTAGACACACAAAAGTGTTGTTTGGATGAGGATGATGGAGAGGAGACATGGAAGTAATGTCAAATTCCTGAAAGTGCATACAATTAACTTCAAATCTGAGTAATAAAACTAGACATATTGATACAAGGTGTTCTATTAGTTGGTAAGTCTGCCATAGCAAAATTTTAATGATGCAGATCACAGTCTTGGCCTTCTTAATAAAGTCCTCCACTTTATTCATGGTACTGCTAAGCTTAGAAATGTGGTGGAAAAGCAAAACAGAAGGAAATATAGTAGAACTACTCCTAAGCAGGTGATGAATATGACCAGTGAGTAAACTTAATACTGAAATGCTTACATGGCTATAGGTGAGAGAAAAAAGAACTACAGTAACCAAGCTTTTAGAACAAGAAAGATTTATATATACATATATTGCTTTAGCAACACCCTAGACAACATTTTTCTCACATGGTCAAAGGCAGTAAAAATGAGCTTCTAAATCACAAACCCTTCTGGAGAAAACCTAAGAGGCATATAACAATATTATTGAAGGTTATCTGAGGAAGTCTATTGCAATGTCAGTGCTGATAGAATGTAGGAAATAGACAAACCTATAGTTATTAAGTAAGTATATATAGGTATAACAAACCTCCAATAGATTAATGGATAAGGATTTGCAACCATATCAATTTTCACCTACCCATATAGCATAGTCTTAAGGGGAACAAAAATGATCCAGACTAACATCTGTATGATTTATGATGATATTTCTGACAGACAAGATGCAGTAAAGTATCTATGATAGGTGCTTTGAAATATTAGTGAATTGACAAGTGGGATCATTGCTCCCTGAGTAAAATGGGTGATTGAAGTACTGCAATATCAGGATGCTGAAATAATAACATATATTCTTGATCAAAAACTGAATGTATAAATAAAACAAGTGAAAAGAGATTCAAAAGGTCATCCAAGCATCACAAATACAAAGCCTGTGTGATGCATTCTCATTAACAAGGAGATGGAGGATACACAATCCTTTATATTGCTGGAAAAATCTGAGGATAATTGATTTCTTTTTGTTCTTGAGAAGTGAACATGCCTTGATAATATTTTTATGACAGTCTAGAGTGCATAGTGTAATGAGTGTTGAGAAGAAAACAGTGTAAAAGAAGACATTTACTCAAGACTACCATGACAAGATTGTTAGAAAATAATGTAAAAAGGAATCAAAGAATTGTCTCAAGAGGATAGTAGTAGTAGCAATGAAAGATAATGTATAGTGATACATGTTGTGGATATTCCAATGTAACATTTGGTAAAGTAGGAGCATTGTTTACCTCAGTCAGATGAGCTGAAAGAAACTGGGTTGGTAGCAAGGATTGGGGGCAAACAGGGATTTGAGATCTAGAGAAAACATTTTAGAAAGTATTGGGTGAAGGCAGTGATACTATAGGAAAAACTTTTGGATGATGCATAGCAGGGAGAGGGATCTAAAAGAATACAAAGAGAGCACATATGTAAGATGAGCATGTGAGATGTACATTATAATGGCAACAAAAATCACAGGGCTTATATAATTTCAACATATAGTAATTAGATGGCAAAGAATTTAAAAAAGTAGTTATTGATGTCCTATAGCACTGCTTTTTTATTGCAAAATCAACCATGGCTTTGGTTCCTCTGAGATCAACATCAAAATCGCTTAAATAAGAAGAAATACAGTGACTTCAAAAACTATTGCAATACCTAACCCCAATCTAGCACATGAAGCACACTGCAATCATCCATGGGAATACTGCTTAGCATTAGTCAGACGAAATTATGTACATACCCCTGGCTACACATTGGTCCCTTGGTCATGTGATTTGGCCCAGTGGCTGTGGAGATATGGCCATTTTAAGTCCATTGCAACAGTTTATTCACTTTCATTATGAAGTGGGTATTTTGGATATATCAGTACTTGGTATAGCCTCCATTTGCCTTAAACACTGCCTGAACTTTTCTAGGCATGCTTTCAATCAATTTCTGACACTCCTCAACAGGTATCCTCTTCCATTCCACCTGAATTCTATCCCACAACTCCAAAATCCCATTAGAGAGGTGTTCGTACTCTACAAGCCTCCTTTTGAGATAGCCCCAGAGATGTTCAATAGGATTTAGATCAGGAGGCTGTGCAGGCCATGCCATAGTCTCAAATTCCTGCTCCTCTAGCCACTCCTTCACCTTTCTGCAAGTATGCTTGGAGTCATTGTTCTGCTGAAAAATGATGTTAGGAGGATCAAGACCATAATGTTACAGGGTATTCAGCAGCTCATCCTTCAAAATCTGAAGGCAAAGGTCCCCATCCATCCTACCATTAATCTTGGCAGCATAGCCAACTGCCTGCCAAGTCATACACTCCCATACCATCACAGAATTTTCTTCAAATTTAACAATTTCCTCCACTAATCTGTCAGTAAGCTTTTCACCTGGCTTTTTCCACACCCATTTGTGGCCATCTTACCCTAGGTGATTGATTTTGGTCTCATTAGACTATACTACCCTCCTTCAGTTCTCCACAGTCCAGTCCTTGTTGAGCAGACACAAAATTCATATGAACTCTATGGTACTTGTTTGAAAGAAGAGGTCATTTTTTCTTCACCACAGCCTTCATACCAGACTTTTTCAAGTGCTGGTGGACTGTATTAGAGGAGAGGGGTTGGTTGATGATATTGATGAGTACCTTGGTCACCTGGACAGCATTTTCTGCCTTGTGAGTCAAGATAAGATGGATAGCATAACAAATGTTGGCTGGAAAATGCTTAGATGAATGACCTCCAGTGGATTTTCTGAAACTCAGAATGCTCTTTGGAGCAGAGGCTGGATATGGTGGAGACATGGATACCAGTTGAAAAGGCAATGGAGTGAGCAGAGTGACCTACATCAAACATAGAGAGAATTGTATTCTTTTGGATAGTAGAGAGAGATCTCATGGTGATGGTGGTTGGAAATAAAGAAGTGTGTGAACTTTTTCAAACTCGAACATAATGTTTATATGTGGATCAATGCTTAAGTGATCAAATATTACCAAATATCATATGATTTTCCCAAGATTCCACCTTATCCATCAAAAGTGAATGGACTGTGGCAATGGACTTGTCATTTTAAAATGGCCATATCTTCACAGCCACTGGGCCAAATCACATGACCCAGGGATCGATTTGTAGCCAGGGGTATGTACATAATTTTTTCTGACTAATGCTAAGCGGTATTCCCATGGGTGATTGTAGTGCACTTTGTGTGCTGGATTGGGATTACATATTGCAGTGGTTTTTGAAGTCACTGTATTCAAGTAAATGTGATGTAATACACTAACTGTACCCTCTTGGCAAGCATATAAATGAGGGCACTGATCAGATCTGCAAATACAGTAGGATTATTAATAATCTTGCAGAAGATGATACTGCAGTTGAGAGGAAAAGAAAATATATGAAGGTAAATGATATAAAGTATAAAATCCTGAAAAAATGATTCTAATTGATAAAATACTACAAACCGAATTTTCAGGTGTGAAGTGGATTCTCAAATCATATCAATAGGCTGGTATCAAGCATCAATGCCAATGGCCTATTCTGTCATATACTGTGCCAACCCCTAGCACGACTCCGGCCTCCAGGCACAACTCCGCTCCTTCAGGAGCGATCTCCGGTCTGTTCTCTGCAATTATGCATCTCTGTTCCTCCAGACCTCTTGTACCTCTGACTAAACCCTTCTGACATTTTACTTACGATACTCCTTGTTCCGTACATAGTATAGTTCCGACTCTTAGATACCTCCGACCTGTGCTCGCACAGCTCTGGCATTCGTCCTGCCAGAGTGCAGCACCGGCTTTCTTATCTTCCATTCTCCATCTCAGTCATCCATTTACTAATACTGTACTTTCCTTCCGTATATAAATTCCTAGACACTCTGTGTACAGTAGCTAGATTATCAACTTGGACAGACTCCTGTTCCTTCCATCATCTCTGTTTCTCTCTGCTCCGAAATACAGGACAAGAACGACAGCAAGGGCACAGCACATAAGCTGAAGCCGAAGTCCTATTCGTCCACACAACTCTGGAGTTCCGGAGTTCCACCAGGAGTTGATCAGTCTTTAACATATTCAAATAAATCAAAAGTTTCATGTAATAAATGAATATGTACTTTTTATAACATAAGTTTTATAGATGGGCTAATGGTGATGGACAAGAGGGTGATCTGACAACCAATATCATCCAGGCAGTCAAATTCATAGAAACTATTGCAATTGTCTCTGAAGAGAATGATATTCTAAGCCTTGTCAATCACCATTTTGTTCAGATACTCAGCCTTGAAACAAGATGACAACCATTTGTAAAAATATTCAATAGGAATATATTCAATGGTCACAAAGATTAACTTGCACTGGAAAATGTTGATGTCCATAGTGGAGGGAGACCAAACATAGTGGGGTATATCTTTTGCTTATGCATCAGATAAAACTGTCCCAAACAAATGAACCTGTAGAAATATTTTACTAAATAGTATAAATTCTTGATATTTGTTTGTGGGTAGGGAATTTGGCATGCATAGCACCACTATAATGTAGTAGTTTAGTGGATGATGATCTTATAGTAGGAATCAATGATATTTCTAGTTTTGCTTACAGGCTAGAAGTTATCATCATTGGGTAATTCCTCAGATTATAACTCTAAGTTAAATGATTAGCAATGCCAGCTACGATTGATACTAGATGTAGGGCTGAACTTCATCCAAGGAACTCTAATGTTTACATTAGGAAGTGGTCTTCCACATTTTAAAAAACCAATTTCAAATATTGTGAACCTTCCAGATCTTGGAAATAAGGTAACCTGTACACTGAATAAGTAAAGGTAATTGACAATGAGTAATTCTTCCAATTCACTGAGTTTTCCCATAAGACATCAATCAACACAACTGACCTATTGTGGGAAATCTACAAAACATCAATACTTCCAATTGCAGATACATATGAGAGGTGGACATATGATGAACATTCAATTATTGAAAAAAATATGGATTTACCCTGGCTAATATTGTAGGGGAGGGCATGTTGGTTATCAAGGTGACATATAAGAAAGTTGTGGACATGTTAACATACATAATAGTATATAAATGAATGCAACAATGAAAATATAAATAATATATATAATTTGGTTGAATATGAAAGGTGGAATCTCAAGGTATTCAATGTCATCTCAAATGATATCTCATACTACTAGCATCTTCTCTATTTTTTACATACTCAACATGGCTTACAATCACATTGCATACATCCAATCATGGATATTGAGCCAGATGGCATTATGAGCAAGGAGTGATAGGGGTGAGTGATGTTCATGATATGGTGCTCTGTATATAATGCTAATGACAAGCATTTCTACATGATATTTCACAGTAGTGAGGGATATTGCTAATCTGATAGCAAGTGAATAGGCTACCAACATGATTATGAATGATGACAAGGTTGACCACTATGAAAATCTATGACCCTGCAAGAGAGATATAGTGGACTAGAGAGGGAGGTGGCAGATTTGCAAAGAATGGTACACAACATGCAAAATGAATACTTGACACTGTAGATGAAGCACCAGGAACTGATGCAGAAACAAGAAGATAAGAGAGATGGACAGTGGGATGAAATAGATGACCAAGTGGAGGTAGTTCAATGAGTGGGGGAAATGGTGACAAAGTACTATCTTTTGTGGAAGTCATACATGTGTCAAATGTGTGTGTGTTAATGGTGTTTATCCTGACATGTAACTTATTGTTTTGTAATAGACGAATAAGTGAAAATCCATTATTAACAATACCCAAAGATAAAAACATTCTATTCATCAATGTGCATATCAGGACCTTTCCAGGCATACTTGAATGTGCACTCAAGCATTGCCATGAATTCAACATCATGGAGAGAGAGATATCTCCCCTTTAAATAATGATCTGATTATGCTCCACCCATATCATTTTAATTAGAGATGTGATTGGGAAAGTCATCCAAGTAACAATATGTGGAATAACCTGAATAGATTAGATAAATGTATAAATTGAATTTTGATTGTCCTAGGATGTTCAAAGAAAACCTCAGGTGTGAAGGCTTGTAAACAATACATAAGTGGAGCTGTAACAGTTAGGTCCCCAATGTACTTGCATATATGTTTGATAGGGTGATCATATATCATCCTGAATAAAAATGAATCCAATAGCAGATACAGTCCAACTGGATCATGTATACACTATTACAATGGTCTGGTGATAGTCTAAAAATATCAACAATGTAGGTCTGCTCTAAATGAATTGCTTGCAGTTGTTGTCTTTGGTCAGGGTTATCATGGCATGCTGCTCATGGAACAGAATAATCTAACAAGGGCACTTATATTGGGGGAAATGCCAATTCTGAGCCTCTATTGTTGTAATAGTTCTTATAAATACAAACTTGATAATCCCAAGCTACATGTATTGAAAACAGGCCTGATCATGAGTGTGGTGGGAAATAGAAGTATATATATGACAATGCATGTCATGGATGACAAGGGCACCTCTCACAGAGTTAGGATTGTTGTCATCTTTATCATCAGGATTGACCATTTGAAAGAGGATAATATTTGCTTCTTGTATTACTTAGTTGAATGGCACAATCATTCTATAGGCCCGCATATTTTCATAAATCTTAATGAATGCTAATGGATAGGTGTCAAATACTCTTGCACTATTCTCATTATTGGAGAAGGAATTGTCCACTTTGTTTAAATTGATAAGATCTTTCAACATGTCATACAGTCTTGGCATACAACAATATACAACAAATCCTTCTATATTATATATTGGCTTTATTTGCCAATTTGTGTCTTTTCTTGGAATATGATGTAGATTGGATATTCTCAACCTTTCTGAATCAGTAGAAAGTAGATCATACAGGTGAGGGTGTTCCTGCATGATGGCATCATTGTTGAATCACATAAAATGAATTACTTTACAAAACTTAGATTGCAACTTGTTAGGATCTATATAGGATGGCTAGTGAAGAATAAATATGGTGCATTCAATGTGGTGTGCTATGGAGACTGTGAGAAGCTGTAGGCATATCAGATCTCTATTATTGTTTCAAGCATCATGCTCAATCTCATCAGCAATGTCAGGTTGAAGTGGTTGGTTTTGTTCAAAACCCTATAAAGATATGTAGTAAGAGTCCTGAAGGTAACTAAGAGGTAGGAACTGCTAGTTCTGGACCAGAAAGAGAAGTAGGGGAGTGAGTACATTTGCCTCAAAATGGACTTTGCAAATGAGTAAGTGGCAAAGAATAGAAGACAAAGGAGAAATATTGAGGTTGCAGCAAGTGGTGACAGTGAATAGTGACAATGTTAGTATGGTGGTAACAAGAGGTTCAAGCAGTTTGTGAATTCAATCAAAAGTGTCTTCTAACTTTAAAGTACATGGCATTAGAGCTTTCTTTAATCTTGCAGCTTGTTGACAAGTTGCAATGTTTCAAATGGTTTACCATATTATTGGGAATAATCAGTACCTATTAATAAAGAAGGTGTTACAAGTTTCCTTGGCCTGGCAAACTTTTATAAACAATTCAACAAAAACTATATGCAAGTCACTAGATTTTTGATAGATCTTACAAATAAAGATAAACCCTTCATTTGAAATGAAACATATCAAAAGGTGTTTGACATGCTTAAAGATGCATTCACTACTTTTCCTATCCTTGCCTATGCCAACAATGATCAGTATTTTTATCTGGGAATGGATACTTTGGATTAAGAGATAGACATAGTACTATTTATAAAAATAGATGACAAATGGCACCTGATTGCCTTTTCTTTATATTCCATGACAAAAGAAAAATGGAATTACCTAGTTGCAAACAAAGACATGCTCCCAATAATTTACACTCTAAAACAATGGTGTTACTACATACCTTGAAGGAGCATGCTATCCATTTGAAATATGGAATAATTATACAAATCTACAATGGTTCATGAAATAACAAAACTTTAATTATCAACAAGCTCAGTGGTCTCTTTATTTGAGTAGGTTTCACCACAAATGGCTTTACAAGCCAGAAGCAACCATGGAAAAAGCAGATGCTTTATTTCAATAAGAAGATCATACTATTGGTATCAATAATGATAACAAGGATGTTGTTATAGTTCCACCTGAAAGTATTATCTCAATGATTGTTACTGTGATTCAATATTTAGAAGTAATTCTTGATTGTATCAAAATAGCTACCAACCTACTCAAAAAGTCTAAAATTAAAAAGTTGCAGGGCAACCATAAACTGATTTTTGAGCCAGATAATGGTACATTGTGAAAAAATACTGCTGGTTGGATATTTGTACCTAAAAATCACAATCTTTGAATGAAAATCTTACAACTCTATTATCACATACCAGTTGCAAGTCATTCCAGTATAGACAAGATATTAGACTTAATCCAATGAAATTACATTTGGCTTGAACTACATATCCACACAAGTCAAAGAATATGTGACTTGCTATCCAAGATGGCAACACTTCAAAGAATTGGATATTGTCTTGGTAGGAAAATCTTTACCTTTAAATATTACTAATATACCTTGGATTCATATCATGGCAAATTTTACTACAGATCTTCCATCTTCTAATAGCTACAACTCTATTCTTGTAATCATTAATTAATTCTTTAAAAAAGTTGAATTCATTTTATATAACAAATGGTCATGGCTATGGATACAGCTCATTTATATTTGTATTATATTTGGAAAAACCATGACATACCACAATCCATTGTTTTCCATCATGGCCTACAGTTTGCTTCACAGGTTATAAAGGATTTTTGCAAACTCAGTATTCAACTGAAGTTGTCCACTGTATTCCATCCTCAAACTAATGGACAAACAGAATATATGAATCACAATTTACAACAATACTTACATCTTTTTACAGCAGAAAAATAGAATATATGGGCAGATTGGCTTCTCATGACATAATTCACATATAATGTAAAGAAACACATATCAATACATAAGTCACCCTTTGAGATTACAAGGTCCTAAATGGATTGTGAACAGTGCATAGTCAAAGCAACAGTTGCTGACTCCTTCACATTTGGGATGTAGGATGCTAAGTCAAATAAAAAAAATCTAATCAAAGCACAAGAGGATATGAAAGAATAAGCAGATCATCACCAGTCTAACACTCCTAGTTGCTCCATTGAAGATGAAGTCAGGCTTTCTACAACAAACCTTAAATTAACTCATGCTTCAAAAAAACTAACAGAACATTGGATTGGACCTTATTTCATCCTTGAACAGTTGGTTCTTATGTGGTCAGGCTATGCTTACCTTGTACTATGAGAATTCACCTTGTTACTAACATTTCTTGCATTTGTGTGTATAAACCACTTCCTAATGGACAACCCTTCTTGAAACCTGAGCCTGTGCTGATCATAAAGGAATATGAAGAGGAATATGAAGTTGACTATATTGTTGATTCAATTCATACTTTAAGGGTTGTTGATT
The DNA here is from genome assembly GCA_038092815.1 of Hortiboletus rubellus. Lineage (NCBI taxonomy): Eukaryota > Fungi > Basidiomycota > Agaricomycetes > Boletales > Boletaceae > Hortiboletus > Hortiboletus rubellus. The sequence continues at coordinate 59,094 of JBBPRB010000004.1, forward strand.
GGAATATCTTGTTGATTGGAAAGGATTTACAAAGAAGAATCACACTTGGAAATCATTCAGTAATATCTAAAGCACTGGTTGCTATCACTACTTTTTATTGTTTTCACTCTAATGCTCCCCATAAAATTTGCCTTGCCCAGGCTAACTTTCTCTTTATATATATATTGATTTTGAACAGTCATCCCTTTGGACTGATCTGAATCACCTTCTCTTTAATCATCTGATAGTCAATTTTTAGGAGGGGGGTAGTATATATTATAGCTACTGATATTTACCACAATTTTTCTTTTTTTTTTCCAGACCTTTTACAAAGTCTGGTGCTAAATAGCCCCTATTGTACTTGAACTCCTTTACCCTTGTTTAACCACAAAAACATGACTATTTGCTCACATGACATCACATGACATTACATGACCATGCTCACATGTTATAATATCACATCGCACTGGCATGTGCACAGCCATGCCTATGTCATGCCTCATATACACCCTTATCTTTTATCACTTCTCCATAACTCATGCACACAGTCTATGCCTCATGCTCTTATGACTATGCTTATCCCTAAGTCACAATGACTCACCTCATTGCCTTATACATAGCTATGCATGGTTTCACCTATGATTTATCATGACTCCATATGACTTGCATGTATAGCTATCTACCATGTATAAAACTATATAGTTTCAAGCATGTACAAACTCTAGATAGTATATAAACCCCAAAAGTAATAGTGACTAACCTTCCCAGTCTTGTCCTCTTGGAGTTCTCCCATTGTCTACCAGAGCCATTGATTTACTTGCACTACTGTGGTACCAATAAGCCTCAGGTAAGTATTGGTGTTTTAGGTTGTAAAATTTATTGGATTTTGAAATGGACTTATGAAATTTATCTTGTAAGGTAGGTCATTTCCATATCTTGAGCAGACCTGCTTGTCTATGGCAAGCTACTGAAGCTGTTGTTGATCAACTGCCAAGCACTCTCATATCCAATATTTCAACTATTCAACAACTCTTTTCTTGGTGCCACATCAAAGAGGCATACTTATTTTTGGTAAGACAACCCCAATCTCCTCCTTTATTTCCACCCCATTAAAGTATGGTCTTGCATATCTCAAAGGATCCAAGAACTCATCAGATATGAAAAATGTTGGTAGGCCATGCAAGAATGATGAACTGTCTCTACCTAGAATTAATCAAATAGGTGAGTTATGCATTATAAATTTTTTGTCATGGCCATGATATGATCCTTATATTTTTCTTCAAGTTTTAAATTCATCATTTGTAGGGTTATATATCTCATATTTCACCCAAGTTTAACTCCAGCCCTCTAGGCCTATTATCAAGAATTCTGCCATGTTTTTGCATAGGATGTGTCACCAGACTTTGGACTTGTACTTAGTATCTCCTTTTTGTCTCTGTTTCTTGTTCTCTCTTATTTAGTACTAGCTTCAATTATTACTTACCTTTGTACCTATGTTTTGCCTAGAGTACAGCTCTAGAATACTTACTTCCAACTTCTGTTCTCTTACCAATCACTTATAACTCTGTTTACTAATCCTTCTCAAATTTTGTATATAAACCTCCAATTTCACTCATGTACTCCTTGGTTTAAATATTATCTAGAATAACTCTCCTGACTTCCGCTTGAGTCTCAACAACTTTCCTCTGACACCTCTACTCAACTTGACACTTTGTTGTCTTAAGTCTTACCTCTGATCTCTGCACGATAGGATTAAACTCTTGTAAGGGCATATCACATATGGTGAAGTCAAGTTCCATCTCCCTAATTATCATCAGTGTTCCAGAGTTGATATCAAAGTTTAGATTCTAACAGCTGCTATCACAGTGGAGATGACTCCAAGTCATATGTACTTTCTATAGTAGTGGCCCTTTGTTGTATTTGGATGACCTTCCATCTGATAGCAAATGTACATTGCTCAACATACATGCATGCTATCCATTCATGTTGATTGCATAAATGATCATTGGATTGATGTACAATTTTACCACATTATAATACCAATATTATCTCCATCAGTTATGATATCTTTTTCACTGATCTTGTAACAATATCAGAGTATCAGATCAAATGTGTGCCTTTGTAAATATTGATTTGGCCATATTACCCAGGAATGAGGTTTGGAATCACCTCCACAAATCCAATTGTTGTCTGTAATACAAAAAGGCCAGCTATACTCAGCCCTTGAAGATAAAATTGTTAGTCACTTGCTTATATCTCTCCTGCATCCTAAGAATTTTGAGGGTGTTTTCAAAGACTAAACAAAGGTACTTAATTATTGTAAGGCAAATGGACTAGTATTCATCTAAACAAAGGTACTACATATGAAGTAAATGTAAGTTCAGTACAATCTATGTAAAGATACTCACCTTAGTCATTGCAAGGTAGATGGACTGAGGTAATGACTACAAATGGGGCTGTTAAGTACTCATAGACACAAACTAACTATCTGATAGGGTAAATGAAGAATGTAAGAATAACATAGTAAAGTCACATTTACTGTACCTGAGAGAATGTGTAAGTAATCTAATATATTGAATTGTGTGCTTGTTATGTGGTACATCATCTGAAGCCAGGCAACATGGTCTGAGCAATGAATCAGTACATGATCAATGGCACACACACTTGCACATTCTGACATGTTTTCATGGCTATACATATCTGCTCATCCCTTCACCTGGATGTCATTCTACTGTAGTGTAGACACCCTATTTTTAGATTGCTCCAAAGTAATTCAAATCTACTACTAATCTTACAGCTGTGAAAGAAAGGCATAGAATGTATGTCACATTGCCAGCTCCCATATATCTATCTCATATGAACAATAGGAGTGAGAATATTGAGGTCATCCAATTTCCATGGAGATACATAACATTACCTCACAAATGCACACTTGCACTGTACACTGCATACATGTAGTGTGTTTGCATGACATTGTGACAGGAACCATTCTCAATAGAATATACCAATATGAGACAGAACATTGCACTTCATTTGTATGGACCACTCACATTGTATCATAACATCTAATATTATCACTGTAAGTGTTTCAATTGTTGAGGTACACCAACCACACTCACATGTCACACTGATATGTGTCCTCCAATTGCTGCAGAATACCTTCACCTTTCCCATTAATTGTGATCCATTGTCAATTTTTCCTCAATTTCTTCTTTTTGGCCTAAATGTGAGATTTCAAGTCAGTGATATTGAGTACATATCCATCTCTTATTTGCTTCACCCACAACATTAATTCTCTATGATGTGCTTTTAAATATTTAAAATGCTTTTCCATATTAATCATCATTCTTTGTATCAGCTTCATGCAAGGTAATATGTCATGGTACTGTTTCCCTTGCAATATGACATGGTTCTGCCACAGATCCACCTCTATTTTCCAATACTGCAGTTGTTTGAGAAGGTCCTTCTCAGGACTCTGTGCTTCTTCCAACTGGGCCTCAAGCTCATGAAAGGAACTTCATTGTACATAACTCTCTTTCATGTGATCAATTTGAACTTCTTGATTTGATAAGGTAGAGCAGAAGTCCACCTGGGCATCTGGTCTATACATAGTGATATTATTGGGCAAGTTTGAATTGACATAGACTACTATCTGTGGGATAAACTATTCATGTTATAAACTATCAGATATTTGAATTTGGTAATATACACAGTATTTACTACATATGTGCAATTCCTTTACATGTTCTCTCCCTCTTTCAAATATTTCCTCTTTTATTGCACACAGTAAGTATTGGCCTCAGTTGCCATGTTGTGCAGGCATTCTTCAGATGGAGTGACTGGCTGCAAAATATACTGTGATGGTAGAAAAGGACAACATGTCTGAACTTGCATTGTCATCTTATGTACTTGCATACAATTTATATTTGTAAGTATTACATGTGTCCACAGATCATATGTCAAAGTGGTTATGTTTTTTTATATTAATCAAATTCCAAATATATCATAATGTTCCCCTAAAGTACAAAATATGTGTAATACACAATGACTTATGTATTTGCTCTTTGACAAGTAACTTTATGTTATTATGGCTATTTACACAAATTAATAAAGATGTCTGTTTGCTGTAAACAGTGATTGATATTTATAAATTCATGCAAATGATCATGTATGTCTCATTGCAGAAAGCGATGGCTATAATTTATCTAGTGGTGACCTTTCATCAACTTGCCACAGTTTTGTTTTTCACATGGGATCTGGATACTGTACATATGTCAAACTAGTTTATCTATACAATAAGCAACATTTTCATATGTATTGATAATATGTTCAAGAGGCTATTCTTAGTCATCACCATGTAAGGACAATTCAATTACCTTTGTTTGGCTTCCACTCCTCAAATAAATTATCCCTCTAGTTTTCCTATCTTCTTCTCCATCTCCTTTGAAACTGCAATGATCTCTCCATAAAAGATGATACCTGGTACTATTGCTGTGCTCCTTACTGTGGAGTAGCTTTCCATGCTGGCTGGATCCATTCAGGATACAGTGAGGGTTAGCACATTATATTTTTGTTCGTCAGTATCTTTTATTGTAACAGTCATTAGATATTTATTAGCATGTTTAAGAAATGTTGTATTATCCAGGAAGTCCAGTACAACTTGAATCACTTCATAATCTTGATGCTAGCACTGTTAGAGTAAGTCAGTTTCCTATCATACAGAAATATGTATGTACAAGCTACTCATGTCTCTATTATGTGTTGGTGAATTGTATGCATCCCTTTCAATTCTCACTCCTCAACAAGCTGCCTTCCATTGTCTCCTCCATATTTCAACAAATCTTCAGGGAACTCTACTGCTGACCACTAAACATTATTCATTATTGCCTTTGTCACATGCTTGGAATGTTAATCACATTGAATCAGCATGTTTTTCTGGGTCTGTCACCATAGTTCCTCTATCCCAGGCAGTGCACCCCTACATACAGGACACTGAATTGAAACCTCCACTTATTGTCATGCACTATGTACCCATCCTTAAATGATATATTTCCCACAGAAAATGTATCTGCATGGAACTAGTCTGAAATGTGCTGATCATTGAGGCCTTATGAACAAGAATGATAAGTGATGCACATCAGAACAAGGGTATATCATCTGTCCCACCTAACATCCTTCACAATTGTCATTTCAATGACCAATAATAAAATGGGGGAAACACACACCAACAGATCAATGTTACTCTGGATCAATGTTATATCTCTAAGAGCATACGTAGTAAGAGAGAGTCAGCTGAACAACAATAATTAATGAGTGACATACCTTGGGTGAAGTGTATCTTATCACATCCTTTAAAATAATTGTCACTCAAATATTGTCTTCAATAACTGGGATTGAACCTAGAGATGCAACTGAAGGTGCCTATTCTTTTCACTTGCAAATTGCCCAGCTTTGTGTGTTGAGATAGTACTATAATACATTACTGTGGGACTAGTCTACATTATAAGGGAGGTAGGTAGGGGCATAGTGGCCACTTCACAAGCAGCATAGATAATGGTGGAAAGTGGAAAAGTTGAGCATGAGGGTTGCCCCCCAATGAATTTTGTGCAGCAATTTTGAACACACGACCCCTCATTTGGTGGGCTGAGTTTGAACTTACCTTAGACACATGATCCTCCTTGCAGCAAACTATCTAGGCAGCCATCTTGCCACTGTTGTGTTTCTTTCCCACCTTTCCATTTCCCTTCTACACAGTGGCCATACCACAGTGGCCTCTAGTATTACAATAGTTGGTAGTAATAGGAATAACAGTAATGGTTACTAAGACTGTCTAATGTTCAATGTGGTAGGCTTTTGAAGGTATTTCATTGCTGGATTGTCAGGCACAAGATATGGCCAAAGAGACTGTCTGCAGGAAAACCCACCAGTCTAGACAGGTCCATGGGGTGTTGACTTGGGCAAAGCAAAGAGCCAAGGCAGAAAGGTGTCATCACCATCTATATGTTACTTCTCTCACCTGCACCTACCATGTGTTTTTCTTGTCCTGACTGCTGGCAAACATTCAATAACCATGCAGCCACACAGGCATCACCACTGGAGTCAGCATGCTGAAATTCCTGTGATCACCAGCAAGGAGTACATTGTCAAAAGGAGGGGAGAGAGATTACTTTGGCCTGCTGGACAATGTGGGCATTCATACACCAGGCAGGAGACATTGACAAAACACATCAAGGTGGCGCATGGAGTTGTAGGTGTTATTCTTTACTGGTGGATTTGCTCCAACAGGATGGCCATGGGGAATAGCTTTCTCAGACAGGCAAGGCACTACTTCATTTACATCAGCTCAACACTTATTGATTTATGTCTCATTGAGGGAGGTGATTGTGGCATCTGGGAGAGAAGATTGTATTAAGAGGTAACAGGTGTGGCAGTGAGCTAATCACTTGGTGGATCGACTCAGGGAGCTAGGACTGGAGTCCACTGTGAGTAACCAAGGATGCCAAGAGAGGTATAAGGGTATACAGACCTGGAGTCCAGTGTAAGTAACCAAGGAGGAGGAACAGTGGGTTCCAGGATGTAAATAAACTGGTAGGTAAACAATGGTGAACCAGTAGTGTGGATAGAAATGCTACAAGTCAAAGCCAGACTTGGGCAGAGAGATGCAACAACAAGCCAAAGTGATGGGGAGAAGTGTCAAGATTTGGTGATTCCACACTCTTAAGTGTCGCTTCATACTACACTAACTAGTGCTTACTTTGTTTTCTAACTGCGCCCAAGTGATTCTCCAAGTTCATTATACCTACCCTCCACTTCTCCACATCGCTTTAGTGTGTTGTTGTGTCTCTGCCCAAGCAGAGCTTGGACTTGTAGGGGTTTCCATTTGCAGTGTGGCTCACTTTTTCACCTTTGTTTACCTACAGGCGCACTGTGTTAGATTTGGTTATTGCACACTCCTGCAAAACATCCAATCATTATCAACTCTCCTCTACCTCACCGTGAATTCCCCAACCCTGAATCCTTACCTGCCTTCAAAATCAGGTTGATCCGTCGAGTAGAAAGCTCGTTATACCATTGGAAAGCATCAGGAGGCTGTATATTAATTTTTGCCAGCTCTCATTACTCAACAACCAGTCGGTCAATTGACCTCATTCATGTTCTCATCATACACTGCGGCTCATTCTGCACTGGAACGACCCCTCATTTGTCCGCATCTATTGCCATTGTTGCTCACTAACAAGGAGATCTTTCTTAAGGCCAGTATCACAAACTTCGACCCCTATGTACCCAGCACACCTCCTATATTCCCAGGTCCTCTGAACAACAATTGCACCACATCATGCTCTCAATAGCACTAACTATACACTAACGGAGCGAGGGAATGAAGGCTCTGCTTTGCTCCAAAGGCAGGTGGCACCTGGTAAATGGCCAGGAAATGCGACCTGCTGCTGTAGCTGCTGAGCAGCTGGCTTGGGATCTCAAGCAGGACAAGGCTGCTTGTGAACTCATGCTCAACATCACCCATGAGCAGAGAGTCCACATCAGGCAGCACCAGGACGACCCGAGTGATGCTGGCACCGCTCTGAAGACTCTCTATGTCCAGCAGAAGCCTAAAACACGTTTTGTAGCATATAATGTGTTCTCGAGCATCAGGAAGCGTCCTGAGGAAACCCTCACAGCCCTGACTGCCAGAGTCAAGCAAGGCATATCAGTCCCACCAATTTTGATGATGATGAACTGTTCTGCATGGCTATGATGCGTGCTCTGGGACGGGAATACTATCCTTTCACTGTTGGATGTTGTGATTCCGCACTCTTGAGAAGTGTCGCTTCATGTTACACTAACTAGCGCTTACTTCGTTTTCTAACTTCGCCCAAGTAATTCATGCTCATTATGTTAGATTTGGTGATTCCGCACTCTTGATAACTTTCGCTTCATACTGCACTACTATTGCTGACTACATTTTCTTACTTCGCCCAAGTGATTCCCTATCCTCATTATACCTACCCTCCACTGCTCCGCATCGCTTTATCTTGTTGTCGTGTCTCGGCCCAACCAGAGCAGGGACTTGTAGTGTTTCCATTCGCATTGTGGCTCACTTGTTTACCTCTGTTTACCTACAAGCGCACTTACATCCTGGAGCCCACTGTTCCTCCTCCTTGGTTACTCACAGTGGACTCCAGGTCTGTATACCCTTATACAGAGGCTCTCTCAATATACATGGTTACTCACAGTGGACTCCAGTCCTAGCTCCCTGAGTCGACCCACCAAGTGACTAGCTTGCTTCCACACCTGTTACTAGGAATAATAGGTTATGATCCCCGCGCTCTAGTCGCTTATCGTAAAACATCCACTCGTTATCAGCTCTCCTCGACCTTACCGATCAATTCCCCGACCCCGAATCCTTACCTGGCTTCAAAATCGGTTTGATCCGTCGAGTAGAAAGCTTGTTATACCATTGGAAAGCATCTGGGTGCTATGGCATAGTGCGCTTCTATTTATCTTTGAGCTCTCATTACTCAACAACCACTAGGTCAATCGACCTCATTCTTGTTGCCATCACACTCTGCGGCTCATTCTGCGTCGGAATGACCCCTCATATGTCCACATCCATCGCCGTCTTTGCTCACTACAAGGAGATCTTTCTGAGGTCCCCTATCATAAACATCGACCCCTATACCCACCATGCCTCGTATACTTCCCATGTCCTCTGAACAACAGTCCCACTCCATCCATGCCCTGAATGGCACCAACTACACCACATGGAGCGAGGAAATGAAGGCTCTACTGTGCTCCAAAGTCCTGTAGCGCCTGGTAGATGGCCAGGAAGTGCAACCTGCTGCTGGTGCTGCTGAACAGCTGGCTTGGGATGTCAAACAGGACAAGGCTGCTGGTGAACTCATGCTCAACATTGCTCCTGAGCAGAGAGTCCATATCAGGCAGCACCAGGACGACCCCAGTGCCGCTTGGACCGCTCTCAAGACTCTCTATGTCCAGCAGAAGGCTGCAACTTGTTTTGTCGCCTATGATGAGTTCTTCAGCATCAGGAAGCGTCCTGAGGAGACCCTGACAGCCCTCACTGCCCGAGTTGAGCAAGGCATGTCCCGGATCAAGGAGCTTCGCACCTCCACCTTCAGTCTCACCAATCTGGATGATGAACTGTTCTGCATGGCTATAATTCGTGCTCTCGGGCCGGAATACTATCACTTCACCTCCTCTCTTGCCCTGCTCACTGATCTCGACAAAGACAAGGTCAAAGCGGCATTCCAGACTGAAGAGATCAATCGTCGACCTCGTCCTGACGGCTCTAGCCCCCTTCCCTCCGACTCTGTCTTGTCTGCAAGCACCAGCTCCTGCACCTGTGACCCCAGTGCGCCATGCTCCATCTGTGAGAAGACTGGCCATTGTCAGTGCAAGTATTTAGCTTTGCAGCGCGCGTGGGAGAACTACAAGTCCTCCAAGCGCAAGGGCAAGAAGGGCAACAAGTGCAACAGTGCTTCGACTTTCTCTCCTTCCACTGCTGCCTCTGCTACTGCCCATCAGAACGCCCAGGATGTCACAGAACGCGCAGGAAATGCAAGTCTTCGTTCCAGTGATCCCTCCAATCCCCTATCTCCCCTGCAGCTCGATGCTGACGTCGATTGGAATGCAGACTCAGCTGCCACTCATATGACACCTCACCGCCACTGGTTGCGCAAATATACCCCTTATCATGTACCAATCAAGCTGGCGACAACACTGTGGTTGATTCTGCTGTGTTGGGTCTGTAGTCTTTAATCCAGTCATTGAGGGTCGGAGCGCTAGAGCGGTCGAGTTTTCTCGCGTCCTGCATGTTCCTGATCTGCGAAACAATCTTCTGTCTGTCCTGTATTTAAGTAGCCACTCGGGCTTTGTTGTCAATGTCAACTCCACCCAGATGGTCTTCTGTCGACCTCCAACCACTGCTCTGTTTGTGGCCACCATCAATGACAACAATGCGGCGTTCTTGGATGGCACTACAGGAGGCTATCAGCCACTATGCCAACCCTGCGACCTCTGTCCCTCTGGATCTAGCTCTCTGGCATCGTGCATGAGGTGCCCTACAGAACCTTCACTGGCTGTCGCTATTGGGTCACCTTCATTGATGACTACTCCAGGTATCGCTTTGTGCTCCCCATTCGGGCAAAATCCGATGTTTTCAGCGCATTCAAGCAGTTCAAGGCATTTGCTGAGAACCAGACTGAGCGCAAGTTGAAGACATGGAGGGATGACAAGGGAGGGGAGTATATGAGCCATGCCATGCTCGGTTTCACTACCCAGAGTGGCATCGAGCGTCAGCACACTGTCAGGAACCGCCCACAGCAGAATGGTGTTGCTGAGGGTGCCAATCGGGTCCTGGCCGAACGCATCACTGCTATGTTGGACAAGTCTGGCCTTGCATTGGCCTTCTGGGGCGAGGCCCTTGCTGCTTTGGTCCATGTCTGGAATAGGTGCCCAACTGTGGCAGTGGACAATGCTACCCACAGGGTTACAAAGGTTGGAAGTTCTATAACCCTACCTACCACCAAGCGTACCATCATCTGTGAGCACGCTGACTTTGATGAGCGCCATTTCTTAGCCAGTAGGAAGCGCTCCAACCCTCCAGTGTCCTTCCATCTTCCCATTCCATCCCAGATACCCACTATGTGCCTCCAGCCATGCATGGCGATGAGTAGCCTCCTGTTGCTATTGTTCCGCAGGTGCCTACTCCTGGGGGGGGGGGGGGGTTGGTTTTACATATGTAACAGGCACAGG
>JBBPRB010000005.1:0-69030 GCA_038092815.1 Hortiboletus rubellus
CAAATCACTTCACCTTGGGATCCATAGCAGGCCAGGGGTAGGTACTTTATTTGATATACTCACATGTTAGGGCCCAGGTTAGGAGGTGTTGGGGAATATTGACTTTAGTGGAAAACATGAAAACATTGGGACACTTATTTGAGCCACTGTATATCTTTTCTGCTTTCGACGTATCGCTCCCTTTGTACTAGGTATGTATCGAGTTTACTGGGAACACTGCCTTTTTCTTGCTAGTCCTATTCGCCCCATGTTCATTTGTTTTTAACTTGTTTCTTTGTTTCTTTTCTTGTATTACGGACAAACCCCTCCTCAGTCGATTCTCTTATATCGACCTCATAGTTCCTGATCTTCTCATGTACTTGGTGACGCGTCCCTCCCTTACCTAAACATTCCTCGACCTTCTATGAAGTTCTCTAATGACGCGTCCCCTCATATATATACTTGACCGTCTGTACTTGTATTTCTTTACATTCGTTCTATGCAATCTAGTGTACTCTAAGTGTCCTCCTGTCCGACTAACAAGAGACCCTTGTCCTCAGTAACCTTCGTCTTTGACCATCGTCTCTCGTAACCTTCGAACCCTTGTTCTTCGTAGCTCGCTCAGACGCAGAGTCTCTTCATGAGTACCTCCTGAGGAGTATGAATCCTTCGAATATTCCTTTGTGTACGCTTTGCATAACATGGATGATGTCTGAATCACCTAGCTTGCTGGGGAGGAATACCTCTCCTGTATTGCTACCTGCTCCCTTGATTGACATACACCCTTGGCCCCCCTTCCATCAATGGGTAAATCAACCAAAGGCAGGCAGGGATGGGCTTACTTTGTCTGGACAGGTTTATGTAGAGATAGGAGTTGAAATTGTTGAATAGGTGGTTGATAGCACCTCCAGTACGATGACAAATAAACCCTGCTGGACAGTAGCCTTGCATTATACCTCTTCTTTCCATTGTATGTATAAAGGCAGCCCTCAAGCCTTTGAACTCCAGCAAAATTGGCTTGTTGATTGTCACCTGGGCACTAAGCTTGCGTGCCACATCCAAGGTGTTCCCCAGTAGTTTCTAGCACAGTCAGCCAGGGAAGATGGAGCTAATGGACCAGGGACATATCAAAAAGTCATCCCACTCCATTGTCCAGTTTCTCTTCTCATCTGTGAGGTCCTCCTTGTCATCTGGAATGTATTTCACAATGGTCTTGGCATACTTGAGGGCTTCCTTGAAAGCTTTGCACCCTGCATCATGCACATTATCCTCAGGAGACTTGCATTCCACAAGGAGTTGGTCAAGAGGGTTGGACATGATGGTAGTGGGGGGAGAAAGTATAGCTAGTGGATTGTGATGGATGAACCTTAAGTGACCATAAGTGGATTATATAATGAATCCACATAAATCTGCCATAATAATACTATGCATTGAAATACAAAAATCAAGATGGTAAATCATGGCTCAGCTAACAGTCTTGCCAGCTTGCCAGCATGCATAGTTGGCTTTGATCAACTGCAATATGATTGGCTTCATGTATCATGCCTCAGGGTTGCTCCTAAACCATCTTCAAGTTCAGTCTATACATGATGGATCTGATCTGATCAGTCCAACACTTCAGATTCTGCCTCAGTGCAATTGTTTGATCTGGTGGGTGTTTCTTTTTGCTTATGTTGGTCTGACTGACATCTCTAGGCTTTGTTCTGATTAGTTCTTGATAACCTGGTGGGCTCAGCTGGTCAGTCAGATGTCTGGAGTCAATGACAGTGGTGATAGCTTAGATATGTGTGCTGTCTTGCGTTCATGCTGACCCCTTTTGTGTTCAGCTTGCAGCCTTGTCCAGATCTATTTCAAGCTATGGCATGTACTGCTCATTGTGCCATCCACCCAGCACCATTTCCCATCACATACAATGTCATTGCTATTCTTATCATGGTTTCAATCACCCTCAACATCTCCCAATGCTTCCAGCTTGCCCATATGGGTCTTGGCTCTCTAACTCAATATAATATGCTCATATCATTGCAGCCACTGTCCTTATCGCCCTTAAGGCCTTCTTGGTGGATCTAGGCATCATCTGCATTGGCTCAGCACATTTTGTCATCCTTGATATTGCTTAACACCTTCTTCTTGCTTTGAACCTCCATATGGTCACCTGATATCCCAGCTGGATGCAATGCATTTGTACTACTGACACTCATTGATGACATCTTCAGGACCCTCTGAGCTACTGTGGATATCATTTGGTATGACCACTTTATTATCTGGTCCATCCAGCTTGTCTCAAGCACTTCTAGATGAGCTATTTCTTTTTCTTCTTCTTAAATGCCCTGCAACCTGTTCTAACATGCTTTATGCTTTGTTAGGTTGGTTCCTAGGGTCATTGTCAGCTTCTAACACTCCTGACATGTTTGCTTTGGTGCTGGTAGGTTCATCATTGCAACTTGTTTTTTTTTTCTTTGAGCTTGATGTTTAGAGGTTTATCATGTCCTTGTCAAGCATGGGAGCTGGTGAAGGATACTCCTGGAGGAGTCCTAGATACATCCTCTTCACTCGTTGAGGTGCACTAACTATGTTCTTCATCTCCTAATACCATTTGTACATATGCCATCACATGTGCTCTCTCTTATTTGATCAGGACATTCCAACTTGTCCTTATATCCTTCAACTCGACCTGCATATCTCAGTACATTTCAATGGCCTCCCTGTCAACCCCTGGATCTGCACTTTCTAGTGCAATACTCCCATTTTATTCAACTTCAATCTTGCTCCCAGACTTGACCTGGATGTTTGCACAATCCCTTGACCTATTGCATACATACCTTGCCATTTGATGTATGTGAAATGTTTGCCTCATTTAAATGCTCAGCATCCTTCATGGGTGGATTAATGTATTTTGATACTGCTATTGCCCATGCCCCTTTTGCTTGCTTTTGACATTCCCAACATGGTCATCTTAATCTCCCCCACCTTCATATATTTAACCTGATGAGGGAGATTCTATAGGTGTGTCTGGAAGATGCATATCATTTTCCATTATATTCCCTAGGATCTCCTGACTACCCTGGTGGGTCTCACTAACTTCATCTGGGTGGTTGTGTGATGTGCTCCATGTGGTCAGCATGGTGGTCTTTATTAGCCAGTCCATTTTGCATGCACATACAGTTAGCTGCATGCTACTGCCTTATGCTCTGGAGTGTGTGTGGTGTTGTTTCATGGACTCATCTTCAGACATCTCCACATGGCTACTCTATCCATCGACGTGCTTGACATGTACTCAATTCTCGTTATTGGCTGTCCAAGTACTCTTGTTGATCTTACCTCCTTTGCCTACTTATTTCTTGAGTGGCTTGACTGGTGGCTAGTGTGAGCCATCTGCTAACCCTGTAGATCCAGTGTGCTTTGCATTTGGATTCTCAGAATCAGCAGTCTTCTCGTCAACCTGCTGTTTGTTCATTCAAGTATTGTTGCCATCATCCACTATCTGCTAGCCCTTTTCACATGATTTATTTGTGTACAGTGGTGTCCATTTTGGTAGCAGGGCTGTTGACTCAAGTGACAGTGGTGGAGATGGTTTAATGAGATCCTGAGAGCTGGTCAAGTTGCAACATGCCAGCTTGGCTATTCAGTTTGAAGTTTTCAAAAGATGACCTGCATAGTGCATCAAATCACCAAACTCCCTTATGAGTCAGCTGCTTGTGTTTGCCAGCAAGCCACCCTCATAAAGAAGAATTCTTCAGGAATCCAAAACACACATGAAATATCCAAAATCAAGAGGCTGAGCTTGTCAACTTACAAGCACCATGTACTAGGAGATGATGTAGGCATAATTTGCAAGTATGGAGTAACAGATAGTTACTCTATGCAAGCAGTAAGTGTCTTGTTTTACTCAAAAATTTGATCAAATTGGGTAGGGGGAGTGTGAGCAATGCCATTCAAAGCAGTGCTTTGCTTGTTCAGGAAAGAAGAAAAATTGAAGGACACTAAGTATTGTGAATCAAGAAGCAGCTGAATGGCTTGCAAATAGGGTTAGTAAAGTGAGGATGGCATTTCGAATGGCTAATGCTGGAATTTTACACCCAACCAACATTCCATGGACTCAAACATCATGTAAAGATTACCATTGTATTGTAGCATCAACACAGAATGCTCATAATATCTGAATGCTTGACTAGGAGACCAGGGTAGTGATTCTGTAGCTGAGGTAGGGGTCTAGCTAAGTTTATGCCAACCAAAAAGGTGATTAGCTGTGCTTGTATTAGGGCTTCATTCTGCATCTCAAAACCTCCTTGCTCGCTCGCATGACTTAGCTTACAATAGAGACAAATATGGATCTTTAAAGAAAAGGTAGGGTTATTTTTTAATACACAACAGCCAGTTTTTCAAGCATTCATTCATCAGATTCAACTATATATCTTACGACCTCTGTTGTGAGCAAGATTTCATTAACTCCAGGGTCTGAGCTGACATTATGCTACTTTTACAAAGGGACAAGCAATGACATCCTTTTGATATGACTATGTTTGTCCTGTATGCCATACTTTGGTAGAATACCACCCAAACCCTTTTTCTCCATTTTCAAAGCTGAAGCAGATGGACATCCTGTTTTTCCATTAGTTCCACTTGGATGCCAGCCTTCACTCTGGATGGAGTATAAAATGACTCCCTTGCCTCTAATTCTTCCATAAGGAGCATTTGACTGAGGCTTTTGGGCTTGTTAATCTGGGTTGTGATATCTGCGGTGTTTACCTAATTTTCACATTCACCAATAGACCAATGGATGAACTACTTGACAAATCATTTGTATACATAGAGCCATTAGCAGAGGGATGGTAAAGGGGTAAGGACTGGACTTTTTTATACATTGTTATGTTATTTTGATGATGAAGCATCATGTGATCACTAATCTAATATTCTATAGCTTTGTCAATAGAGATGTGTTTATGTATTATCAAAGTAGTGGAATTGGCCACAAGATGATGCAGGATTGGGCTGAAATAAAATGTTGCATGCAGAAGGGCAACACGATCTCCCAAAAGACTTTTAGACATCTGATGACTTGGAAGAGGGTGAGCTAAACAAAGATAATCTTCCAGGAGATGAGGAATTCACTAGCAACTTAGATGATAAGGGTATTAATATGGATGCAGAAGCAGATGTAGGTGAGCCCCAACATAAGCATAGTGCTTGTGGAATCAGTGATCATCTTGACACTGTGGTTGCAAATGATGGTGAGAAGCTAGACAAAATGATTTGGGATAAGGAAGGATATGGTGTGTTATAGATCTTGCATGGTTTACACTTTATATACTGTAACGAGATTATTATACCTTATCCATCAGTCATGTCAGCTGTAGTTACTGTACACAGTTCTTTTACTGCAGCTGCTCAATTGACTCTCCTATATGCCCTTTTGCCCTTCTTGCCCACTTACTCTTCTATCCTGGATCCTGACCCAATTCTGTGTCACATAGGTGACTTCTTCTACTAATAACTGGTCTGGCTGCTAGAGACCAATCAACTCTGGTGAAACTCCGCAACTCCAGAATTGTGCGGACAGATAGGACTTCAGCTTCAGCTTATGTGCTGTGCCCTTGCTGTCATTCTTGTCCTGTATTTCGGAGCAGAGAGGAACAGAGATTACGGAAGGAACAGGAGTCTGTCCAAGTTGATAACCTAGCTACTGTACACAGAGTGTCTAGGAGTTTATATACGGAGGAAAAGTACAGTATTAGTAAACAAATAATTGAGACAGAGGACGGGAGATGGAAAAGCCAGTGCTGTGCTCCGGTAGGAACAAATGCTGGAGCTGTGTGAGCACAGATCGGAGGTATCTAAGAGTTAGAACTATACTATGTACAGAACGGAGTGTATTGTAAGTAAGAGTGTCAGGGAGGATGAGTCAGATTACAAATGTCTGGAGGAACGGAGATACATAAATACTGAGAATGGACCAGAGATCGCTCTTGAAGGAGTGGAGTTGTGCCCAGAGGCCGGAGTCATGCTAGAGGTTGGCATAGTATATGACAGTATCCCCCTCTTAGGCCCGAACCCCTGAGGGCCATAGGAGGACAATGTGGAGGTAAAGATGGGTGGAGTGAGAAAGCGGAGGTCGGAGTTCAGGAAGGACTATAAAGTCCGTGAGGGAGGTCAGATGCTCCTTAAACCACAATCATTACAATGTCCAAAATTGACGACATCACAACCTGATCCGACGAGCCCCTGGCGGAGCACGCTGTAGGAGCTGGAGGCTCTCTACGTCTGTATATAGAGTTTTTCCCTCTTTCCAGCACCCTCTAGGTTATCAAACATGTCCAATACCATTCCCGTCCTACCCCATGTCCATCCGAGTGGACCTGACCTTTATAAGTACATTTCTGCTTTCTGTTCTGTCCTTTCTGATTGTCTGTCCCAACCCAGGCATGGCCAGTTGATGACTAACCCGACCTAACTAGTTTCATTCGTTTTCGTACGTCATTCCTACTTCATTCTGTTTCCTTATTTGTACATCTGATCACCGGCCACACTTACTTATGTCCGGATCGTTCTAGACTATTTTTACTTTGTTTCATTGAAGGGTCATCGTATGCGACTACAGGGCGACTTGTACCTTTGCGCATGGTTTCTGTTTCTTTCTACATGACATTGTTACCTATGATAGCAAAGATTATTTTCTTCATAGCCTTTGATCATGCCTTTCATAGTTACCTTATATGTACTAAGTCTTGGGTGTTGCCCAGACTATAAAATCTGTACCCTTTGCGGGAATGTAGTACCTTATTTCTGGCTTGATTTTACACTTCTAAGTCCTTTCCCCGACCTTGTCCAAAACCTCGTTACCTTTTTTGCTCGTATCTGGTCCTCGTCCTTGACCGGAAACCCACTTCGTCTGTCTGGATCTCCACATTTTGACCAGGTTCATTCAGATTTATTGTTTCACCCACAGGAAAGTCTTTGCACACCCCTTTCAATACTAACCTATGTACCTCAGGCCCCTTGGGACAAGTCTTATCTCACACCATCCCATGTCTTTGCTAGTTTTCCCTAGCCTCCCTTAGGATTTGACACACCCTACACTGACTGTCTGTTTTACAGCACCGAAGACGATGACGATGAGTGTGAGGCGAAATTTGTTGAGTGGCGACAAAGGAGAAGGGTGGAGAAGGAGGCACGTGAGGTGGAGGAGGCACAGAAGGCAGAGAAAGCATGGAGGGTGGAGGAGGCAAGGAGGGCAGTGGAGGAAGCTCATTGCAGGAAGGCCAAGGAGGTAGCACAAAAATGAGTAAGTGCTCGTTGCTTGTTGTTAGTTGCACACTAACAAGGACTAGGCTGAAAAGGTCCAAGTGGAGCAGATCTCTGTCAAGGGCAAGGGCAAGATCCAGCAGCCCGTGCTGAAGTGCAAGTGATGCGAGGACCAGGGGCTTGAGTGTGAACTCAAGCCTGGCAAGTCGAAGTCATGCACGGGGTGCATCAAGGCCAAAGCGAAGTGCGAGTGGGGTGAGGTGGAGAGGTTAGAGGGCAGAGGCAAGCAGAAGAGGCAGGCAAAGTGTGGATCGCCAAGGAGAAAGGCAAAAAAGGCAAGGTCAGATATGCGGAGGGCAGAGTTGGATAAGAGAGAGGGGAGTTCAGAAGTGGTGGGAACCACACAGCTCCAAGTACTCATGGAGTTCAGGTACTGGATGCATCAGTTCCTAAAGAGGTTGGATCGGCAGAACGAGCTCCTGGAGGAGCTTGTCTCAATCAAGGAGATGGAGTTGCATGAATGGGCCTCAGACTCAGAGTCTAAGGTCTCTGCATACAAGGGAGACGGGATGGAGTTGGAGGTGGCAGCAGAGGTGGTGGGGGAGATGGCCAGGTTGATGATGGAGGAGATGGAGGAGATGTCGGAGGACCACAGAAAGTCAGAGGGGACTGAGGAGGAGTCAGAGAAGTAAGGAGTGGTATGGACAAGGTAGTTACAATGTCCCGGAGGTGTTGCAAAATACAACGAAATTGAGTCGGAGTTGGATGAGGGACGGAGCAGAGTAAGCCTGATCAAAGGCTGGAGTTGGGGAGCGGAGTCCCTATCCCCCTCTTAGGAGTGGATGTCCCAGCGTCCACAAAGGGTAGACCAGGGGGAAGATAGTGGAGAAGTGGTGGCTATTGGGAGGTGGTTCCAAGAAGAGATTGGTATGTGAAGCTGAGGCTCCAAGGAGACCACCCAAATAACTGGAGATGTGAAGGGGCAAAGGAAGGTAGGTCACCAGAGAGTGTCAGACACAGCTGGGCGCAATGGCAAATCCATGTGGATGGAGAACACAGTAGGTCGGAGGTGGTGGAGTCAGCCTGAGAACAAGGTCTGGAGGCTGCAGAGTAGAGCCCAAAAGGTACTGGCAAGCTTATCAGATGAACAGAATAAAATACTACTCTACCCTACTGCTCAACGGAGCGTAAGTGGGCAAGTTAGTGGATTCCTAAACAAGGGATAAAGGCTTCCAACAGTGTTTGACATAGAAATGTCACGGAGTGATTACTGGTTTGGAGATAATAGGAGGTGGTGGGGATTTCTGGAGTTCGTAGAACAAACTGGAGGGGACGGGAGGAGCACCATCAAGGTGCACTGGGGCCGGAGCGTGGAGTTAAGGAGGTCGGGGTAGCACCCTCAAGGTGCAGCAGAGTTCAAGGGAAGGGAAGTTCACAGCAGCAGCGCTGAGCTGGGAACCTAACAGCGCACAATGGATGACAGTACTTATTCAAAGTGCAGAACAGAGGTGTTAGGCTAGGTATCAGAGGACTCACCATTTGATTCAAGTGGAGATGGGGGGTCAGACTCCTCAGAGGAGGAATCTTCGGAGTTAGAGTCGGAGGACAAGGAATGTGTTTCTGAGGTGTCAGAGTCAGAGGACTTGGAGATGTCGGAGGTGTTGGAGGTGGATGCGGAGCTGGAGGGCGTGATGGATGAGGATAAGGATGGGGGTGAAGGAGTGGTGCTGGCTGGCAAATGACAGGTGAGTTCAGACTGGTACTCCCAATGATGTGCGTCAATGAACTGTGCTAGGGTGCACATACTCAAAAGGATGGGGGGTTTGCCAATATGGCAGATCTCATTCTTGATGTGGTTCAGAAGTCCTTGATAGAAGAGGTGCTGGAGTATACCATCTCCATAGCCTCAGACTTGACAAGCTATGCGGTTGAACTGGACCACATACTTATTTACATGTTTTTTATCTGTCATAGACAGATGGTGGAGTTGATGCCCAGCATCACCGATGGGGCTGTGAGGACCGAATTTTGTCTGAAGTTCCAGGACAAACTCTTGATAATGGTCCATCCACAGGGGGCAGAGCTCAGAGGGGTCAGAGGTCAGGAGATCAGGCTCAAACCATTCCACGGCCATACCAGAGAGATATGACTGGGTGAAAATAACCTTGGCTTGGTCAGATCGGAAGGCCTTTTGACAAACCTGGAAGCAAAGCTCACATTGCATCAGGAAGGCATGGAGCTTGTGGGGGTCGGAGCTATTGAACCGGTCTAGAATGCAGACCTTGGTCCTCTGACCAGAGGTGGGGGTGGAGGAAGTGTGGCCAATGGACTTGGCTAAATTCCTGACTACATGGGTAAGGAGGGTGAGGACATCGCCTGGAGTGTCCTGGATGTCTTTAGAGTTGTCATTGGGGTCACTATCAGATGTGCCATTTGACTGAGGGGGCTGGTCCCACGTTGTACTAAAGCGCTGACTAGGAGTGGTGGAGGAACGACCACTCTCACTCCAGAGTTGTACTCACAGAGTTGGAGTTGACTGGGGTCGTGACTGAGAGGTGGAGGAGGTAGGACGGCGAGGGGAGAAACCATGAAACTGGTGGTTGCTAGTGACTGTAGGATGGTAAAGATGATTTGAAGAGATACTGAGGATATCATGACAGGATAAGGCGGAGGTCATGACAGAAGGGTCGGAGGTTACGGAGGGGTTCATGACAGAGATTTACCACTTGATATGAGGGATCTGATTGATGAATCTCAATTGAAAGGAACAATTTCAGCAAGTGGGAGCTAGATTATACTGTTAGAGACCGATCAACTCCTAGTGGAACTCCGGAACTCCGGAGCTGTGCGGATGAATAGGACTTTGGCTTCAGCTTATGTGCTGCACCCTTGCTGTTATTCTTGCCCCACATTTTGGAGCAGAGAGGAACAGAGATTACAGAAGGAACAGAAGTCTGTCCAAGTTGATAATCTAGCTACTGTACACGGAGTGTCTAGGAGTTTATATATAGAGGGAAAGTACAGTATTAGTAAATGGATGATTGAGATGGAGAACAGGGAATGGTAAAGCTGGTGCTGCGCTCCAGTAGGAACGAATGCTGGAGCTGTGTGAGCACAGGTCGGAGATATTTAAGAGTCGGAACTATACTATGTACAGAACAAAGCATATTGTAAGTAAGAGTGTCAGGGAGGATGAGTCAGATTACAAATGTCCGGAGGAACGGAAATACATAATTACTAAGAACGGACCAGAGATTGCTCCTGAAGGAGCAGAGTTGTGCCTGGAGGCTGGAGTCATGCTAGGGGTTGGCATGGTATATGACACTGGCTTGACTTTGGCTTTGTTTTGCTAGCATGGTGTGTGGAATATAGTTAGGTGATTGATGTATTCCTGTGCTATATTGTGGTATTAGAAATGATGGGAAATGGGTTTTAGGATCGTGGCCTTGACAATTCACCAGACAAGTGGGCTGTAAATTTCACTGAATGGGTTCAGAGGAGTTCCTGCCAGTGATGAACAGGCCTGGCTTGAGAGGGCTTGAGCCTAACCCAACCTTAGGCCAGGCCCACTTGTTGGACCTGGGCTTGTTGCAAGTCAACCCAGGGAGTGAGACCAGTGAAGTCAAAAGAACTGGAAGTGTTGCACTTCAAAGCATGGACACAGCAGGCAACTGGGAAGCTGCAGAGGAAGCACCACAGGTCAGGGGCCCAGGTTGGAATCCATTAATTGTGCTGGGAGAGAGAGGATGTGCCACCATGCATGTATGGTCGACAACAGCTGAGGAAGAAAATGATCAATATAATGGAATAATTGACAATGATATATTGGAAGCACCTTTAGAGCCACCTTTACCACCTTCCAGCTCACCCACACCACCTGTGCAAGAGAACAGATCCCCAAGTGTTGAGCTCAAGGAGGGTATGGAGTATTGACAAGTGTTATGATCAGTATATTCTCATACCCCTATGTTCATTGGACTTAATGTTTTCTATATTTAACAACAGACTATCTTATGTACAGTATCATTATCTTATCTCGTTTCCACTCGCCCCTATCTCATGCATCATAGTCATCTTACCTTCCCACTTCCATTTCACACACGAGACTTCTCATCTTCCCTGTTTCACATCTCTGTTTCAGATTTATGTTTTACCCTTTCACAAAAGCATTTGATCATGCTTCTCTTCCATTCCTTGATACATATGTTTCACACATGTTTCACTTTGTTTCCATTCTGCCACACTGTATACTGGCCTCATGCATTTCATCCTATGTCTTTTTCTCCTTTCGTACCAGGATCACTAGATACATCCACAACATGTACATATCTCTAGTAGATACTTAAGGCTCAATGCCACCACCAGAGAACTCCAGTCTAGTTCTCTTGGTATTTTTCCCTAAGCACTATAAAAAGAACTCTATTGGCCTGACAAGCCTCCTCTTTATTTGCCTCTCTGAATCAAAGGATCTTTTGACAACCAAAAGGAGCTACACTCTAGGGTTGTTTCATTAGAGCTAGACTCCCATCTATTACTTTTACCTTGCCAACCTCAATGCTACCCTCATAAGTGCATCTTCTATGAAGGATTGCTGCACTTGAAGCTTATGGTAGAGCCAGTGCCAATCATCTTCCATCGATCCCTTCACTCCTTCTCTTCTAACCTGGATCAAGTTAGCCCTCCTAACTCTTTGTATGCAGCCTTGGCAAAAGTAGCCAAGTCAGAACTAGTAAGAGAGTGAACAGCCTTGCTAGCGGAATTGGCAGGCTCAGAGGGTGTGGAAAAGACCCCGCCATCATCACCACATTTACTCTTAGCTACTATGTAGTTTTTAAGACTTTTAAAAGTGGACTTGCAACCGTTTGACTTTTGCTACACTTCAGACAAAGAAATAGACCAAATGGTCACAGTCACTCTCACCCTCAGATTGGGAGGTCCAGATGACTCATCCACAGTAAAAGTATCCCAGCACTTAAAGGTGGACGATCTTTCCCTAGATCTGAATGACCTCATGTTCAGCCCAAGGGACAATATCTTATTTGTCCACACTCAACCCACTTTACAAAGCCTATTGTTAACCTCCAAAGAAGAACCGCAATCTGGAGACAAGTGAGAGTTATCTCCACTTAGCATCCTTACCCTATCCTTTGTAGTGGGTCCATCTCTTAAAAGGAAAGAATGAGATGAGGAAAAAGTAAGACCGGAAATTAAGAAGCCAGTTAAGAGAAAGAGAATTGCAAACTTTCAGATCACATGAGACAGGGTTGGTGACCCTGAATATTCACGAATTAGTCTAAGATCACCCCACTCTCTACAAAAACCAGAATACTACCATATCAAGTAGAGAAATCCCTCACTCCTACTATGTAATCATGTCTCAATGAATCAATCAAATTCTCCATGATGGTACTATGCCATGGGAGGACAAGATTGTAGCTGTCTTGCAGGAATTCAATGATAGGATGGCAGACATACAAAGTTTAACCAATGAAGTTAATCTTCTCACTCAAAACAACAATCACCTTACCACAGAAGTCAGAGCACTTTCTGCAGTCAGAGCAGGAGCTGGTGTGGCAGTGCCAGGAACATTATAATATATAGAAGTGTTTGCAGACCCAGGGGAGTATGATAGGTCAAAAGCAAAGTTTGAAGAATGGTGGGCCAAGATGAAAGCTTGACTTTTCATAAACTTGGGCATGATCACCCCCAACTCTTATGAGGCAGTAGTCGCTGTCCTCTCACATCTAAAGGGCATCAAGGTGGGCAGTTTTGCCCAAACAAAACTAGTATAAGGAAGGCAATATGATTGGCCAACCCTCATTGATAAATTAGAAGGGCTCTTTCAGAGCACCAATCAGAAGGACTGGACATGCGCCCAACTAATGATTCATCATTTGATGGAAAGCACTCTACTAACAAGCCAATATTGACGCTTCGCATGTGGTCAAGTTATTGGAGAAAAACACATAAGGAGCAATTATCGCTCAAATTTTTTAAAAAGGCAATCATTAGATCTTGCCTGCCCTCTATTCCTGGGAAATCAAAAGGGTCAGAATGGCACAAGAATCCCTTGATTTCATTAGGGGTAGAATTCAAAAGCAAGCTTTGGCTTCCCAATTCACTAAGCAAGATCTGAATGCCATGAACATTGGAGCCACCTCCAAAGGCTGCTACAACTGCTGTAAAAAAGGACATTTTACTAAGAATTGTCCTAAACCAATCGTCGCCTGTTCCTCCTGCAAATGGCTTGAAGGGCAATATAAGAAAGGCTACAAGAAAGGTGGCAGCCAACAAATATATGAAGTCCACATGTCCTAGTCCGACACTAGTTCAGAGAATGTCTGAGGAAAATACACAAAGTCTGGGAGTCCAGCGAGATGTAGAAAACAAAGGAGAAACATTGAGGTCATAGTGGGCAGTGGCGGTGGGCAGTAATGGTGACAGTATGGTGGTGATCAGAGGTTTGAGCAGTTCATGAATCCAATCAAAAGTGTTTTCTAACTCTAAGGTACATGGCTTTATAGTTCGGGCATACCTGGGACTCACACTACAACTGGTAGAGTAATACATGTCAAGGAAAAGAAAGATAAAACGAAATGGTACAAAATGGATCAAAACTCTAAATGGTAGATGTTAAATCTAAGAAGGGAAGCCATTGGGCCTAACGAGCCTGATTAGTCTTCGGCGATATGAAAGACATGCATAAGAGATCAGAAATAATAGGGGGAGTTGATATGATAAGATTAAAAGAGACACACTGATGTGATGAACTTCTACATAAGTGAAAATCTGTGTCGACCATGTTAGACCGAGGCATCTGGACTAATAGTCTATGTACTGGTTTTTGACAGAAGTATCTGGTCTAGCTAAGAGAGGCCTGGAGAGTAATATCAAAGCAACAGGGGATGATAGGATGTATTCAAGAAGGGGGATACAACTGTAGAGACACCAGTCTCTACATTCACAGAAGACTTAGCTACTGACTGTTTCCAGTCAGACCCAACCTGCTAATGTAAGTTGGTTGACAATGCAGAGTTGGAAATGTGTAGCGAGCCAAATTGGCATATATAACTTGCCTACATGGTCTTACTCTGCTCAATTTCTCTTCCCTTTCTACTCCTTCATGCCTCAATTCCAGTCCAGACTCAACTTCATCTGCATGTAATATATCACAATGTCTGGTCTTCAATAAGGCGGAAGGAAAAGGAAAAAGATAAAGGAAATAATGTGTAAAGAGGGAAACTTAGTAGGTAAAAGAAAAAGGGTGGGGAAACTAATGGAGGATGCTGCCTGACTTGTCTTCTTTAGTTTTCTATCGGCTTCTATGCCTACCAATCTTACCTTAGTGGTATTTAATGGAGATGGTCTATGGTAAGTAAGGTGCATGGTGTTGTAGGATGCATTAGAAATGAAAGGTTATAGTCTGACTATACAGTAGGACACGTGAAAGATGGAGAGGGCAACTTTTGTCTTTGTAATTTTTGTTTTTACAATGTTTTTATGGATGTTTTTGAATAGACTACATATAACAGAATGTCAGTGGTAGAGGGTTTGTAGCATAGGAGATGGGAAAACAGAGATCACCAGACTAATCCCAGGGTAGAAACTGGGCTATAGTATGAGAGGGGGAACACTAGTCTGAGTCAAAGAACTCCAGCTCTTCTTCGATAAGCTCATCAATGTGTTTTTCTGCCATTCTATCAAGGTTCTTGTTAGCAATTCCTACTAGATCAGTTGTGTGAATTGAAGAGGAGGGACGGGGATAGTAGGGGATAAGATGGAATGTGGCATAATGCAGCTGGGAGACCACCCTGTCCAACTTCATCAGAAGGTATGAACCTCTGGTAGTCCAGTAAAAAACCACCATCAGGCCGAGGTACTGGAGCTTTGTCTTCCAGTTTAGCTCCTTTTCAATGTGGGTATTTTGGATTAAGACAAGACTCCCTGCATGAAAGTCAAAGTCTTTGATTCGGGTCTTGAAAGCAGCCTCAAAGTGCTTAGTGAACTTGAAACGAGCTTTGAAAACACACTCCTAAATGGATTTTAAACCCCCCTGACATTTTTATAGCTGGCAGGCGTGCCAAGCTGTCAATCCAGATGAGGAGAGAGGATCAGTATTTGAAGGGGGAACAAGGAATGTCACCTCAGTGATGTCCAAGGTAAATAGGGGTTCTATGCTGTGCACCATAAAATAAGGGAATAAACCAGTAGACCATTGTATGATTACACACTCAGCCCAAAAGACTAAATGAGTGGTGATATGCCAGCAAGACTCCCCCTCTAGGATTACTTTTGGTAATGACCTCCTGGACATCAAGGTGATGGCATTCAACCACACTGTTCGCCTGGAAGTTGTAAGGGGAGATGTGAATGTGCTGAATCTTGTACCGGGCGACTAGGATGTCCAAGGCCTGGATAAAAGTGAGACCATTGTCAGTGATGACCTCAGCCAGGAGACCCCATTGACAGAGGATATCCTCAAAAATAAGAAAGATGAGGGCAATGCCATTCTCTAAATACAATAGCTACCACTCAGGGTAGGAGGTCAGGACGCAGCGGGCTTGGACAATGTACCAGTAGCCAGCAGACCAGGGCATCACCATTGTGTTGAGGTGGGCCTTCCAAAACAGGCCACCAACTACCAGGACGGTCGGGGGAATGTGAAAGTGGTGGGATTGGCAAATCTGGCACTTGTAACAAGTGCAGATAAACCACTTGACTTTATCAACGAGCATTGGCCACCAAAAGTGAAGGAGCAAGCAGGTGTGGACTATGAAGACACCTTTGTGCCCAAGGTCATTGTGAATCTCCTTAATAAGTCTGTACTGTCGGGGCTCCAGTACTACTAACTGGTGACAGCCGTGGGATTTCCATCACCATAGGGAGCCATGAAGAATGAAGAACTTAATTGCCAAGTTAACGAATGATTGGAATGCTGCATCAGAAAGATCAGTGGGGCACTTTCATGTTTGAAGAAAGTCACAGATCAAGCAAATCCAGACTTCCTTGGTGAAGGCCTTAGCAGACTGAGAAATAGTAGGAGTGACCAGTGGAATGTTCAGGTCAACAGAAGAAGAGAGAACAAAAGCATAAGTAAAGAGAAAGCCATAAGCAGGGGCTGATGGGGGAAAAACATAGTATAATGAAGATATATAAGAGGGAAGAAGAGTGATAGGGAGGCTGTTGTCTTCTTTCTAGATAAGATCAGTAGAAATACTAAGAAAATATTTACCAGACAACCAATCTTATCTCCACAGAGAGTAAACCTAAAGTGAGGTGAAGAAAGTACTCTTCCCTGGTTGAGTTGGTACTAGAAACAAGTATCAATCTCATAGAAAGGGGTTGACTATCAGGAATATGGTTCATTCATCAATCTTCAATGAGGTTGAGGGGATTGGGATTCAACAACATATTGAGGGTCTGGGTTTCTATTGAGGTGGTGTACGAAATGTACTATAGTTAGTTGGGGAATGATCTAGACAACTCTCAGGTTACTAAGGAGGTAGTTCATAGCAACTAGAATTACTTCCCTAAGATACATTCTCAATGGGCTTCCAATTAGCTCCTGTTGATTATGAAATGCTCAATTGGGTAGGTAGTGTAAATACACTTCATTTCTCACTACTAATTCACACATGTCTCTTAGACACACAGAATAGTCTTTTCTTAACTGATTCTACATATTATGCACCAAGGAGTTGGCAATCAGCTTCCTGCTCTGCTCAACCCTTTCCCAAGGTGCTATTAACTATTAGGTCTCCTTACTAGCTGGAGATCTATTCCCTTTAGTTGTCCACTCTGGGTTTTTCTCTCTAAAAGTGTCCTAACTGTTCCTATCCTAAGGGATTCAGTATACTCCTAACTATGGGTCTGAGTAGTTCTATTTATAGCATGGGAATTACTCGACACAGCCTCACTGTTTGTTTGTAGAGGGATGCATTTGTGAGCACTTGTTGATTGAGATTTACTCAAGTAGAAACCTTGTTCCTAAAGAAGGAAACTTTTCAAATGGGGCTGAATCATGCTCCTTATATAGTAATTTACATGTGGCTGTGCTACCTTCAGTTCCAAGGTGGCTGTGCCAAGATATGACTCATACTGACTCACTTTGACTCATACTATTAGAAAATGACTTGCAATGAGCTAAAAATAGCCTTTGGCTTGGCAATGACTCATGCTGTGCAGGTCACATGATCATTTTGCTATTCTAGGGGCAGTGCTTTGGTTAGTCCTCATTTGATCCACTTTAACTCAATATAACTCATTATGACTCATGCTGTGTACAGTCACATAATCTGAGTCAGGTGATTTGCAACTGAGGTCACATGCTCCAATTGCTTCTCTGACACTTGGCTAAGTACTTAAGGGTAAAAGAGATCTTAAGAAAATGAATAGCTATGTACTTTTAGGTAGTAATAAAAGTATGTTGAAAGAAATCATTTTATTTCTCCATAACCTGTGAATGAACAAATAAGGAAATATAAAAGTATACTGTATACTAGATGTTACGATTCCTTTCTTTCCCTTACTAAGTCCACTTCCTTCTCAAACATTCCTTCTCATTCCGTAACGTTCCATTGTGTCCTTCCACATTCCGTAACATTCCATGCTTCTCATACTTCTTCCCTTATCTTCTTCTCACAGTTCACTTCTTGAACATTCTATGACGTTCTATGACTTTCCATTCGCTTTGTCATCCCAGTTCCCCAACTATATATAAACCCGTCGTTTCTACCATGTATTCCTAAGTTAGACCTTCTTAGGAATACATCGAACTTCACTTCCTCGAACCGCTCTCTAAGTCCTCATCCTACTTTTGAGTGGACGCTCTCCTTGTTAAAACCTTGAACTCAACCTTAACGAAGGGTGAACCTTTGAACCCACGAAAGACTAAGGCTACATTTGGCCCTACCCGGACCAACCGTAACAAAAGGTCTAACTTAGGTCTTGCGACTACCATCGCCGTAGCTCGCCACCATTTCTCGACGAACCCCCTCAACCTCCACTTGGTTCGGATACTGCTTCAACCAGGAAGAAACCTCTGATGGTTCTCTCCCCGAGGAAAGAACCCCTACTAACCCTGAAACCTCCAACCTCCCATTCTTCTCTTTAGAAGAAGAACAAGAAGACCTTGACGTCACCCACCAAACCTCCACTACCCTAGTCCTACCTCGTCCTCCCACACCTTCCTCTCCACCCACCAACCCAAGACAACCAGTCTTTCCTTGACCTCCACCGCACCCTTTCCTTCCTCCTGGACCACCACCGCCACCACCACCACCTGCCATGGCAGCTCGCCCCACTGAACTTCGCATCGGCACCCCAGAACACTATGACGGGTCCTATGACACTGCCATTCAATGGCTCCACTCCGTTCAATTCTATCTCCACACAAATGAACTTGTCTACGACTCAGACCCTAAGAAAATCACCTTCGCCCTCTCCTACATGACTAAAGGATCCACCCTTACCTGGGCCTCCACCTTCAGACAATGCGCCATTAATAGTGTGGTCATAAACTTTGGAACATGGGCTGACTTTTGCACCACGTTCAAAACCTTCTTTGAACACCATGATCAGAAAAACAATGCCATCGCTTGATTGTCTACCAAGCAGATGACCTCTCAGAAGAAGAATGGACAAGTCATCTACTCCCCCTCCCTCACCGAATTCAACTCTAACTTCCAGAACAACATCACCCTATCGGGAATCACTGACCACGCCGTTCTCATTGGCTACTACTCTGTTGCCATTCCCCCTCCCCTTATGCGAGGAATCTTCCAGATGGAAACCCCCCCCCCCCGATATGATCGACAACTGGTACAAAAGAGCTATACATTTCCAAACCAAGTAGGAACGCGTAGAAGAAGTTGCCCATAGATACACCAAATCCTCCTCTTACGTTCCGTCATACTCCTCCCCTAAGATCACTCGTGACCCTGACACCATGGACGTAGACTCCATCAAAGTCCCCAAACTAACTCCTGAAGAACAATGCCACTGTCAGGAGAAAGGCCTCTGCTTTTGCTGCCAAAAGGCAGAACACCTTAGCTCTACCTGCCCATCCTTCCCTTCAGAACCAAAGAAACCTGCTGTCAAACGAGTTCAACGGGTTGCCAAGGAAGAAGTTCTGGCTCTGATTGAACTAGAAGATGATGATGATGAAGCAACTATGGCTAGGGTCCACTTTACTTGGAATTTTTAGAAGGGGAACCTCGATCGACGTGAAACTCCCCAGAATTTACCTGTGTATCTGTATCTGTACCAGTAACAAGCAAATCTATGAGAATTCCCTTGCAACTGATTGTACCCTCGCACACCTTGAAAACCGTCGACTCCTATGTCCTAATCGATAGCGGGGCAGATCTATCCTGCATCGACTACGACTTTGTCAAAAGACACCGACTCCCTGTAAACAAATTAGACATACCCATCCGATCTTGAAACGCTGACAGATCTTTTAACAAGAAGAATGTCAGACACACCTGCCCTCTCTTCATCAATATAGAAGGGATAGCCCAAAAAGTCGACTTCCATGTCATGTCTCTGAAAGACAATGTCATCCTTGGACTCCCCTGGCTCCGCGCCACCAACCCAGCTATCAACTGGACCAATCGAACTCTCTCCATTGATGAATCTGTCGACGAATCCAGATTCCTCTTTGCCTCCCACGAAATGGATGTCAAACAACACAACTCCTCTTACAAACCCCCCACCCGACCCCCTCGCCATGTAAATGTAAACACCATCACCAACTCTCACCTCTACGAATACAACCAATGGGAAGAAGAGTCAGCCTTTATCAACCGAGCCTGACAAATCCAAACCATCCAACGAATCGTCCGTTACAGATCCTGCTTCGCCCCCCTAGGATCCCCTATCATTGCTCACCTCACCACTGCTACTGAACTAGCAGTGGCTGCCGAAGCTGTGAAACCCAAAGTGACCCTTCCCCCAAATACTCCCAATTCTCCTCAGTCTTCTCCAAGGAAGCTACTGACCACATTCCCCCCTCTCGTCCCTATGACCATGAAATTAACCTCACCGAATCCTTCACCCCAAAAGTTGGAAAGTTATATCCCCTTTCCCCCGAAGAACGAAAAGCCACCGAAGACTTCCTAGATGAAAATCTTTGCATTGGAAAAATTCGTCCATCCAATTCCCCCCAAGCAGTCCCTTTCTTCTTTGTCAAAAAAAAAGACGGAGGACTTTGTCCTTGTTAGGATTATAGGTACCTGAATGAACACACCATCCGGGATGCTTACTCCCTTCCCCTAATCTCCGACCTCATCGATAAGCTAAAAGACGCTAAAGTCTTTACCAAGTTCGATGTACAATGAGGATACAACAATGTTCGAATCAAAGACGGTCATCAATGAAAGGCAGCTTTCATTACCCACAAAGGACTTTTCGAACCCACCGTTATGTTCTTCGGACTCACCAACTCTCCCACCACCTTTCAACGATTTATGAATGACTCCTTCCGTGATATGATCACAGAAGGATGGCTCACCATCTACATGGACGACCTCCTCATCTTCTCCCCTGATGCTGCCACCCATGAGGACTGAATCAAACGAGTTCTACAAAGAATGACCGAACTTGACCCGCATCTTAAGCTTGAAAAGTGCAAGTTCGCCACCGAAGAAGTTGAATACCTCGGAATGATCGTGAAACCAGGACAACTAGCCATGGACCAAGTCAAACTCGATGGGATTGCCAAATGGTCTACCCCTGCCAAAGTGAAAAATGTCCGGTCTTTCCTAGGCTTCGCCAATTTCTACTGACGATTCATTCCTGATTACTCCAATATCGCTCACCCCCTCATCAACCTCACTAAAAAGAACCTCCAATGGAAATGGACCTCTGCCTGTCAGAAGTCTTTCGACTCTCTGAAAACCCTTTTCCTATCCAAACTGGTCTTCCATCTCCCCGATCTCTCCTCCCCCTTTGCCATTGCCACTGACGCTTCCAAGTATGCCTCAGGCGCCATTCTCCTCCAGACTGACCCAAATGGTGATTGACACCCCTACTCTTACCTCTCCCAGTCATTCTCCCAAGCAGAATGAAACTACAATATCTATGACCGAGAACTCCTCACTGTCATCTGTGCCTTGAAATCTTGGAGACATTACCTTCATGGATCCTCCTTTCCCATACAGGTCTTCACCGAACATAAAAACCTTACCTACCTCTGCCAACCCCAAGCCCTTAACCGATGACAAGCCCGCTGGCTTCTCAATCTTTCTGACTTTGATCTAAAAATGATTCATGTACCTGGGAAATTTATTGCAGGACCAGATGCCTTTTCCCATTGCCCAGATCTCCTTCCCCCTTCTGATCTCGACAATGAAGGAGTAACTCTGCTTCCTCCATCCCTTTTTGTCCACATCATCGACTCCTCCCTTTCAGACCGCGTACAGTCCGCCTCTGCAGACGACCCCCTAGTACTACAAGCCCTCCAGTCTATGGATAACTCAATTCCCCCTGCCTTTCGCTCTCGCCTCTCTGACTGGCAGTACAAAGCCAGCATTCTCACCTACAAAGGACATGTCTATGTCCCTAACGACGACTCTCTTTGTCACACTATCCTTGAATGATGCCATAACCATGAAACTGCCGGCCATCCCAGT
Organism: Hortiboletus rubellus; assembly: GCA_038092815.1. Taxonomy (NCBI): domain Eukaryota; kingdom Fungi; phylum Basidiomycota; class Agaricomycetes; order Boletales; family Boletaceae; genus Hortiboletus; species Hortiboletus rubellus. Next base: position 21,855 of record JBBPRB010000005.1, read on the forward strand.
TATCTTAAAACCCGCCAACTCGTCTCTGCAGAGTTCTGGTGGTCAGGCTTGGCCTCTTACATCAGAAAATATGTCGAAAGCTGTGCAACCTGCCAGCAAAACAAGTCCAACACGCACCCCACTGTTTCCCCCCTAACTCCGATCAAATCCTCGGCCTCATGGCCATTCCAACAGATTTCTTGTAATCTAATCACCGACCTTTCCCCCTCCGCCGGCTTTGATTCCCTTTTGGTCATGGTAGACCATGGGCTTACTAAGGGGGTAATTCTCTGCCCCACTAAGAAATCTGTCACTGCTAAGGGAAACATTCCTTTTTATTCCGTAACGTTCCATTGTGTCCTTCCACATTCCATAACATTCCACACTTTTCATACTTCTTCCCTTATCTTCTTCTCACAGTTCACTTCTTGAACATTCTATGACGTTCTATGACTTTCCATTTGCTTTGTCATTCCAGTTCCCCAACTGTATATAAACCTGTTGTTTCTACCATGTATCCCTAAGTTAGACCTTCTTAGGAATACATCGAACTTCACTTCCTTGAACCACTCTCTAAGTCCTCATCCTACTTTTGAGTGGATGCTCTCCTCATTAAAACCTTGAACTCAACCTTAACACAGGTTGAACCTTTGAACTCACGAAAGACTAAGGCTACATTTGGCCCTACCCAGACCAACTGTAACACTAGACACTATGGTCTATATGTCCCTTAATTAGCCAAGCATTTGGACTGTGGGGATAAGGTGAAAACTCAAATCTCAGGTCAAATAACTAGCATCACATATATAATAACTAGATATCTACATCCAAACATTTTGATGCAGGTCACCATGAGAGGGTATGTATATATGTGGGGTATTAGAGTATGGTAAGGTCCAGTCATTGAGTAATGTGATGCAAAAAGAATAGAGATTGTCCAACCAATCCTTGAAATTCTCCTCCTCAAGTGGATCATTAGGGAAGGAGGAATGACGAGATAGTCTGTCGGAACTGGCATGCCTAGTGGTGGGAATGTGACAAAGCTTGAAATGACACAAAAGAATACTGGCAATCCACCAATTAATAGATATATTTGGCTGTAAATCTGGGTTATTTATCATATCCTTCCTATATTTCATGTCCATCTCAATGACAAAGTTGGTTGCTCTGAAAATAAAAATGTGGACTGCCCAGAGTGCCTGGAACAAACCATACAGCTTGTGCTTAGCCTGGGAGTACCAGCTCTTGATGCTCATGAGGCTAATAGACCCAAGGCAGTTCGGATAGCGCTTACCATCCTCACCCTCCTGGGACAGAATAAAACCTATAGTGATGACTAAGGTGTCCATAGCAAGGACCACCTCTTGGCTGGACTTGTAGTCCAAGTGGCAGAGCATGGGGGACTTAATAATCTTGTCCTTTAGACGAGTCATTGTATTATACTGGGTGTTTCCCCATTTGAATGGAACACCCTTCCTTGTAATGCTGATGAGTGATCTAGTGATAGTGGCGAAGTTCCAGATAAATACATGTACCACTCCACAGGTTCTGAGGAATCCATGGACTTGTGTCAGGTTCTTGCACTCCAGCCAATCCCTTATCTTCTGGATCTTAGCCTTGTATGGAATATACCCTTTGAAGGTGTACTTGTGCCCAACTATGGTTGCCAACAGTGCTGCTAGCACAAACTTCTTGGTGAAAACCATAACATTGACATTCTTGAAGCATTGAAAAATCCTGTTAATGATAATTAGATGTTTCCAAATAAATAACTTGATGCTGGAGTTCTTGGGAATGGTCTCATAAGACCTGTCTGGTCTTTGGTACTGGGTGGTCTTGGTCTTCACCAGCACATTATTGATGAACAGCTCAATGTGGTCAGGAATTTCATCCTATAGAATAAATGACATGTCTACTTGGTAAACCTGGACAGTGTTAGTGTGACCCATCAGAAGAGTAGTGAGATGGTGGGGGCTGAACAGCCTATTGAAGGTAGTCATGTTGTGGGACTCGACATGAAGCAGGTGCTGGTCATATCTGGTGAACAAATCCATCATACCGTAGACCGCATATCTGCTGACCGACTTGGTGAAATACTCCACAAACAGAGGGGCAGATGAGTCCTGGATGGTGATGATGTTGAGCAGTTGCAGGTTATGGACAAGCTGAAGTGTCTTACTGTCCTGCTTGAGCATGCAGAACTCTTGAGCATGCAGAACCAATGGAATTGGTAGGCTACAGTAGACAGTTCATACACACTGAAGGTGATATGGTCTTTGATGATCTGAATGGCCTGGTTCCATGAGGATGGGGGGACTGGGATGTTGTGGAGTATCCAGGACATATGGGGCATAGTCAGTATTTTCACCAGTGGGGAGTACTGCTCGTCCAGATGACCTCGCTTGGTTGGAATTCAAGCAAAGGCCTTCTCATGTGTGTAGACTATCCACCAGACTAGCTTGAGTTCCTCCGGCCACAACCAATTGGTGGGGTCAAGATCAAGGGCATTGACTCACTCCTATATGAGATGCATGCCAGGGGTGAAGTCAGGGGGGTGCATAGGTAATGGAAGAAGTCTGACTAATGGGTTGTCAGATAATCAGTTGAGTACCTAGTACTTCTCCCAAAGAGAAGCCAGGACTGACCAAACCTTCTTGACCACTGGCCTATAAGCCAAGGAACAGAACACAATATGAAAAGAATAAGTTGCCTTGAACGTGGCTGAGTGGGCAGACATCACAGTGGACTGGATAAAAAAAAAGAAATTGTAACAGGGAGATGGAGTACAATGGGATAAATCCAGCTGTAATAATATAATCCAGGAGGAAGAAAACAGAGCATGATAGATGAATTGTGAAGTGGAAATGGTACTATGTGACTCTCCCCAACTTTTCGGTAGATTATCATAATATAAAAACCCACTGTCACAATAAACTGGTGACTCAATTAAAATAGTCTGTGCCAGCAATGCAGGCATCCCTCTGTCCAAGTGTGGGTGGGTAGCTTGTATACCTTTCCTAAGTTGGGGTCTTGGAATGTAATTGTTTGAGAGTCATCAGGGACAGTTTGATGTCTAAGATGGCATCAACAAACTTGTCAATGACTGACAGAATACTGACAGTGATGACCAAGGGGGTAGATATAGATTTGGGAGCTGGCAGGTGATCCAACCACTCACAGAGGCAGCAAGTACCTCATGGGATGCACTTTCCATCAGGCATGTATAGCCGACCATCAGTACTGTGACTCGCTTTGCCTAACTGGATATACCCATCCACTAGAGGACAGCTATTCATAAAATGGACTGGGTCTGCACAGAAGACATAGCTTTTCAGGGCCATGTGCTACATATTTACCTGCTTTTGCTTGATAGCTGAAGCAGTGGTCAGTGTCATACCTATAGGACTCCTACCCCTATCTCACCTAGACTTGCTATCCTAAGGGATTAGCCTAAGTCTACACTTTTGGCCTTTAATTGTACCTCTTTAGTACACAACAAGATCAAGTTTGCTATAATCAGCTGAGTGACTAAGCAACCTGAGACAACACTCTGCTTATATAAGCACTACTTCCGAACAAAATATTTCCAGGAGTTTCCTACACACAAATCATTAGCATTAGGCGAAACCCAGACCAAGTTTCTAAATCGCCCACCTTTCGTACTATTCAAGTGCAAGTTCCCACAGTTACTAGGCAACCCATTGCCATTATCTTGAGCTCATTAGATACGTAATACACCTAGGATCACCTTTACTAACCAGACCATTAGCTGAAACCATCTTTAACAACCAATTTGTAAACTTACATGGAGGATTGGCAAACAAACCATGGCTCCTGGTACACTAGATTTTTCCTTCCTACTCAGAATTATATCCATTACCTCTAACTCTGCCAAGGGCACACTTCTTGTACTTCCCTTGAGCAAAGTATTCTAGCCCATGGAGACAAGACATGTTGTCTGGGGATCACCTATTTTGGTTGGTTCTTCGTCATCTTATATAGAAAGAAGACACTGTTGAGTAAATTTTCTGGATATGTGCTAGCAGAAGCAATGCTGCCGGGGGAGGTGCCTAAGGCTGCCAAAGGCAGTGTGTTGGGCAATGAGAAAATAGAGGGGAGAGATTGAAAGGTACTAGGCCAGTCGGAATCACTGGTGGCTGAGGTGGTTGAAGGGTTGAGGTTGCCATCCAACTATGGATTAAATGCAAACCCTGATACATCAAGGAGATTGGCATGATTGTGATGGGCATCTCAAGGGGGGACTCGTTGGAGTAGAAGTGAGTCTTCTTCATCAATTTGTAAAATTTCAAAGTACTTAAATAAATTTTTGAGCTCTTGATGTTGGACAGTTGGACATAGACTTCTTCTAGAATCCATTTGTGAGTCCCTTGTAGTGGGCTCCAGTTGTAAAGATGTTAAAAGGGTTGAAGGTGATTAAGAGGTAGCAACCACTAGTCCCAGGCCAGAAGGAGTTAGTGGAGCAAGTGTATTTACCCCAAAAAGGACTCTGTAAAACAGGTGAGTGAAAGAAAGAAGTCTGGGGACTTACTCGACTAGTCCAACGCTAATCCACAAAATGTTCGAGGAAAATATGTAAAGCCTGGAAGTCCAGCAAGATGTAGAAGACAAAGGAGAAATGTTAAGGTTGTATTGGGCAGTGGCAGTGAGCAGTGACAGTAACAGTATAGTGATAACCAGGGGTTCAAGCAGTTTGTGAATCCAACCAAAAGTGTTTTCTAACTCTAAGGTACATGACTTTATAGTCCAGGCATATCCAGGACTTGCATTATGACCAATAGAGTAATATATGTGAAGTAAAAGAGAGGTGAAACGACAAGGCACAACATGGATCAAAACTCTAAATGGCAAAAGTTAAATTTAAAAAGGGAAGCTCTTGGGCCTGAAGAGCCCAATCAATCTTCAGCGGTACAAAAGATATGCGTAAGAGATCAGAAATAATAGGGGAAGTTGATAAGATAAGATTGAAAGAAACAGACCAATGTAATGAACTTATAAGTGAAAGTCCATGTACTGATTTTTAGTGAAAATGTCCGGTCTAGGTAAGGGAGGCCCAGAGAGTGATATCAAAGCAACAGGAGACAATAGGATGTGTTCAAAAAGAAAGATATGATTGTAGAGATGCACCAGTCTCTATAGTATGCACTTGTTCTGACAACTGCCACCATGAGCAAGCCCAGGCACCCTATCTGCATGCCTTGTTCCACCTCCCCTGTACCCCAGGGCCATGCCATCACAGCTGTGCAGCTCCCTCCTAGAGATGGCAAGTGACAGTGTGCATCCAAGGGCTGCACATGACACTGCAGTGAGTCCGCAAACACTGAGAAAATGGAAGTCATTGACTATGATTGAATGTATTTGCTGACTTGTTCAGATTTGAGCTTTTGGCATTGCTGCTTGAAAATATGTGCATGTGTCAGGTGAGCTTGGCTAAGTGGCCTTGTGTGTGAATCAAATATGGTAAAAGAATCTCATGCATGCAAGCTTGCCCTCACCTTACATCATCCATTGCCTCAGATCCCACTTCATGACTCTACTGTCAACTCATCTGAACCCCAATTTGCTGGTATCCATTCGGCCTTGGATTCCATTACTCATCTGACAACACAACTGCACATATAACCAGGCTTGTTCAAAGAGGAGGAAATGCCATACAAGAGCTTATATGCCATGATGAGTTGCAGTGTAGAGCCACAGTCTGTTAGGGCCTGTGGCACTGACAAGGAGGGTGATAGTAGATATAGATGCCCATATGCCCACCTGCTCATCCTTGAAGCTCTTCTTAACTTGCCTCACCACTTCTGTGGGTCTATATCATACCCACTCTTGTCCTCTCCACCTTGCCTTGATCATCACATGCCATCATCCTCATCTGATCTCCACATGTGAACACAATAGGAATGTGAGTGCTCACCATCACAGCCACTTTGTGACCATCCCACCTAGTCTGCACAACCTTGCACCTACAGCAGTGATGTGGCCATGACAACATAATAATCATAATTGCACAATTGCTATGGTGTGCCCTGGCTGTTTCTCCCACCCAGCAGGAGGAGACAAAAATCTAAGATCTAATGGGTATAACTTGGTTGTTAAATCTATGTGGAATGTGATCAACCCTTCATGGTGTCTAATGAAGGTGAAGGAAACTGTGATACTTGAGGTACTTGTTGCACATATTTGTCAAAAACACAGTGATGTCTTCTCTGGGGGATTCCATGATCACAAGCATCAAGCAGGAAATGAAGATACATTATGGAAATTGGGCAAGATCTCTTTGTAGCTCTGCATGGGCATATACATATTGACCAATAGTACTCTTAGGGTGGCATCATGCCATGATGAATGATGAATGATCTAAGCCTATGCTTCATCAATCACTGCTTGGTCATTGGACAACTTTATTCAATGCAAATGTGGCAGCTTTTCTAAATGAATCCAATGTCTTTTCTGTGAACACCATCAGACAAGCTCTGTTGCATTGGTGGAGGTGATGGTTCAACAGTGCTTGACCATGGGATTATTTTCATATGCTCATGTTGTGACATGACACTTTCAGAAATGCTGACAGAATGATGTTTATCTATTCAGCTCCAACGGTGACATGCATCGACTAATACAAAAACACTGCCATTACCATGATCAAAATCAATAACCTCAACATGCTTATTACCCATGACCAACTTCACAAAGAAATAAAATACAATTGTGTACCCTGACTTTGCTCCATGATGGCTTGCTTGTGCTTGTGGCAACATACAGATACAATTTGCATTTCATACATCAAAGAAACAATGAGTGCCTGCATGGTATAACTGGGTGCTGTGGCAATTGAGGATGGAGGATTGGATGGCATTACTCATGTATTGACAATGGGGGGCAAACATATCAGATTCATCAGCTTATGTTGGCTGCCTTTTGAGTTATGGTCAAAAACCTCTTGGCAGAGGTGAGAGGGTGGGGGGTTTTTGTTTCTTGACATTGATCCAAGCTTGGATGGAACTGATCACAACAGATATGCAATCTGTTCTCTCCATTCTATCGATGCATACCACAAGGGATTGGATGGCAAGGAAGTTGCATTCACCACAAGAAAATACCATGGTCATCAGACAATTCCTCTTACTGTATTTAATAAGCTTGAGAAGGTTGACATGCCCCTATAGAAATCTGCTGTTTATAGGTATCTCTTCTTTATTCCAGCCCCTTTTTTTCAGCTACATAACCATACATTATATGTGGTTTTATTGTATACACTATTGCAATCTTACCTATAGGATGTAAGTCACAACATCAGGGCCTCAAAGGGACTTTTCAAAGAAGCTCAAGTCCAAGCACAAGCAAACTGTTGCACAGTTCAAAGTCCAAGGCAGGAAAATTGATGATGAGAAAAAAAACATCAAAAATGCAAAAAAACATCCTGTTTGGAAAAGTGGAATATCACAGCCAAGAAACAAATGATCTAAATCAAGAGATCATGTAACTTCAAGTTCAAACATGCGGCATAACAATGTAAAGAATTTTGACCAGTACTGTTGCAAACAAACAATTTGAGACATAGTCTTTTATAAATGCTCTGATATCTAACCAAATATATTCATATTGAATTGGTTCCAAGGTCCAGTTCTGGCCAAAATGTCTGGAGAGAGGATAATTATGTTTGTATCAGAGGACTTGGAAATAGAGGTCATTGGAGTCTGGTACATAAATTCTATCATCTAGGTAGAGGAAGCTATCAGTGTTGATAGACCATCGGAAGTCGGAGGGCTTGGAGGTGGATATGTGAATGGAGGCCAGAGGATTGGAGGGGAGAGCAAAAAGAATATCACTGTAGAGGGCCTTTTTGTCAAAGAGTACACTGGCCCAGAGTACCAGAGCCATGAGGTAAGTGGCTTGTAGGAATGCAGTGAGTTGCTCTTGAGTAAATATGGGGCAGAAATTATAAGGGTTAATGCTAGCATAGTCCTTATTCCCCTCTTTGAAATAGACCTCCCAGCGTCTAGTGAGGACATTAGATTTCATGCCAAGGCATCCAAGATGAAAGCAAATAACCATATTGAATTGGAAGAGGAACTCTAACCAGCAGGCTTGCTACCGAGTCAGGAGTTTCGTGGTAGCAAAGTATTCCAAGTTCTTGTGGTCATTGACCACATCAACTGGAGTCATGGAGCCTTCAAGGTAATGTCACCAGGTCTGAAAGGATATGTAAATGGTGAGTAGCTCCTTGTCGTGAGTGTTATAATTGAACTCTGGAGCAAACAGTGTCCAAGAGTAGAATACAACCAGATGAATCTCTTCATTGGAGTACTTGATCGAGAAAATATCAGCGATGGCACAGCCAAACGCATCGGTCTCTACAATCATTGGAGTGTCAGGCATCCAATGTATCAATATCAGTGTGGAGGTGTCAATATACAGATGTGTCCACACCCATCCATTATTCTGCATCTGATTCTGCATGTCAGCATCTGCCTGTGTCCATGTCTTGATCTTACTACTAACATTGTGCGAGTCAGTCTAGTTCCCACCAGGTGTATCTATTATACACTTGATTCTGTGTGTCCGATTCTGCACGTCAGTATCTGCCTGTGTCCATCTGCCTGTGTTCGTGTCTTGCATCTGCATGTGAGTCAGTTCAATTCCCACCCAGTGTATTTACTATATGTCCAATTCTGCACATCAGCACCTGCCTGTGCCCATGTCTCTCTGTCCACCACTGTCTGTTGACATTTGCCTATATTCTGACTGAGTCTGACTGATATCTGACATCACCGTGTGAGTTTGTCCAGTTTCCACTGTCTGATTTTCCCAACGCCCTTAGTATCAGGGTGATGACAGGCAGGCCACCATTGGGCCACTGCTTTAAAGTCTTGAGAATGACATTAGCATTGGTAGGGAGCAATCAGAATACCAGGGAGTGTTATCAGTGGTTTGGAATGGCACAGCGATTAATTCTGAATTCTGAAACAATTAATCCACTAGACAGGTTCATGCATCAGGCCCATACATGACTTTGAGGCAAAGTCCAGTGGCAGACTACACCAGAAAATCTGATTTCCAGACTTTTTGAAAAGTGCTGAAGGGATTGAATCTGGGGAAAGTGTTGGCACCGATGAGGGCATGAATACAGGAGTGGGTAGTACGCATAGTCATAATGGGGAACTCTTTACAAGTGTGAGTTCGAATATACTGTTAGAACTGGAACTCCAGTACCAACTCTGGAACGCTGGAGATAATTAGGGAAATGGGACTTGGCTTCACCATATGTGGTGCATCCTTATAAGAGTTTGGTCCCAGATTTATGGAAAACAGAGTTAAGATTTAAGACGTGGAAATGTCAAGTTGAGTGGAGGTGAGAAGAAAGTTGTTGAGACTCAAGCAGAGGTTAGGAGAGTTATTCTAGTTAATATTTGAACTTAGGAGTATATGAGTGAAATTGGAGGTTTATATACGAAGTTTGAGAATGATTAGTAAATGGAGTCGTAAAGGATTGGTAAGAGAACAGGAGTCAGGAGTAAGTATCCCGGAGGTGCACTCCAGGTAAGAGAAACCCAGAGCTGTGCTCAAAGCGAGATGCAGGTACAGAGGTAAGTAATAATTGGAGCTAGTGCTAAATAAGAGAGAACAAGAAACAGAGATGAAAAGGAGATACTAAGTACAAGTCTGAAGTCTGAAGACAAGTCCTGTGTAAGAATGTAGCGAAATTCTTGATGATAGGCCCTGGATGGCCAGAGTTGAACTTGGGCAAAATATGGGATATGACAGATGTACAGTATCAAGGATACTGTCACCATTCACGATGCCTCTTACAGCATTCCAGAGCTCAAAACTCCCCTTTAGACCATTGAGGGTGTACTTTTTCCTTAAGTACCATTGTACTCTACCACACTTTTGGTCAGGAGACTGAAGGCTTTATTTTCCACTTCCAGATATTCAACCTTGATGGTGAAGATGTGACTATCAAGCTCTTTGCTATGCACCACACCCTCTGTGATATCTCTGTGAGGATGATTACTCTCCTACCCCAGCTCATTGTTTTTATGTACATGGATCAGATGGAGAAGACTACTCTCAAAAAGCTCTTTAGAGTTTGCCTTGTGAACCAATTTAAGCAGAGTAAAGTTGCTAAGTAATATTACCTATGCAAAGGGCTTGCTGAGTATTACTTGTGGTACCAGTTTCATTATTCCCTCCACCAAGACTGACAAGATGATTGGCTCGCATCTATGCTAACACCTTCAACCTCAACATCAGCAACATATTTGCTGGCAGGAGTGTCTTTGAACCTGGTGGTACCTTCAATGATGTTATCAGACTTAAGCATGAGGAAGAGTCTGTATTTGAGCCTCAATGTTAGTGATATATCTGCTGGTGAGAATTCTTTGAGCTTGATGGTACCTTCAACAATGTTATCAGAATTACCCGTGAAGGAGAGTATGTGTTTGAGCTGGCCAAGATCCCCATGAACCAGAAATCTCATCAACCCTACCAAATACTTCCAGGATGAATGGCCCTTCTAAGCATTTTGCACATGAAGTTTCACATTCAGACCCCTATTCTTTGGTTTCCTGGACAAGATGGCATCTTCTTACCTGCAGCCATCAGGCAGATGTAGCCTGAAGGTTCTTATGCCATCACAGGGTATTTGTACATATGGTAATGTTGTCGCTTTCCAGTTGCCCATCACCTTGAAGCTATGGGCAATGAAGTTTAGGCATTAGCATTCCTCCTCATATTGCCAATGTAATGTGCAAGATCAACTGGATGGGTGTTATGCTGAAATTCTCATATTTCCTTGGTCTTATGAGCAAGTAGGATGCCAGTGATCTTATGTTGGCACCAAGGCCTTTCACATACAGGGAACAACTTGATGCCATTTGAAATCTGTCTCTTTCTGAGTGTCTCCTCAAACTCCAGCTTACATGAGATTCAACTGCTGGTAAACATTACCAGCTCATTGCTCTAGTACAACAAGACATACCAACCCAGTGACTTAGTTTGTGAGTTGATCGTCTTTCAACATCTACCCTTATTGTGCTGACATGCTTGATTCCAGCATTGCTTGGTGTCTTTTACACCATCCTGCTGCTTGGCAACAAAGGTTTGCTGAACAACCAGCTTAAGCTTTGAGCAGGCTTCGAGGATATTTCTCCCTAGGAAAGGCTACAACACCCTATAATGATTTTGTTACTGAATCTAACATGAAAGTATTTTGATTTGTCATAATGTCCACAAGACTACAATGCTTCTTACATTGTAGTATTTGCCCATAATGTACTAGGCTTGCAATCTGGTGCTTTGGTCATATTCAAATATAGTAAAATCACCTGTTATTATTTCTATACATAATGTATTTCTTGTGTGGTGAAACGTTTTGTTGGATAAGGTGGACAGACCACATCCATGGCACAGTTCACTATGATGATGTTATCATCAAGTCATCATTGCTCTTTCGTTGTGACAACAACAGTATCCAAAGCCAATGCAGCATGAAGCACCACACCACCAGCTTGAATGTTTTTGACTGCAATTCCCATGAAAAACACCAGTTGGAAGCATTTGCCTTGGCCAAGAGTGTACAAAGAACTTGTTGAGAGCAGAGCACTGATGACCCTCAACTTTCCAGTACCATCCAAGCCACCTTATACATTCACAAGGGGGCATCAGACATTCTGGAATGATGGGGCAACAATCATGAATGCACACCGTTAGGTGATGTTCAAAGTAAATTTGTTGGCCATCATGTCTACTAAATCTGAGCAGGTGAGAGGCGCATGTGTAAACGATTGAACATGCTTGACATTGAGTACATCACTGTGGTTGGGACAAGTATCAAGTGGGGCATGGTTTGTTATTTGCCAGCCATATCTGTCATCTCCAAATGTATGGCATAATTGTTTGGCAGGACAGTTAGGATCAGCCCCCACCTGCATGCATTTCAACCTGTATCATAAGCATCTTTCCATTCATCCTCCAAACCATGTTCATGTCCAATGTCCTTGTGTGTGGTGTGTGAGCACATTGGAGGGAAATGAGGCTCAGGTTAAGCATCAGATCAACCAGTACATTCCATGTGTTTAAGGGGTTCAAGAGACTCCATCTGCTGTCGAGAAGATTTCTGTACAGCATATTGGACAATGGCATCACCCTCTCCTCTGGCATTAGTGTTGGGATTTTCCTCATGAGCAGATTAGTTGTGCCCTTTGATCACTTCTGTATGCAAAGAGTTTGCCAAGTGTTTGCTAGCCTCATCTCTTATGGGCTGGTGCTACATGCAGATAAAGAAATGACGTTCACCTCACAAGAGCACATCACAGATACAATGGCATTCACTCTGTTGGAAAGAAAGATACAATATCCACATCACAGACAGTATAAGTAGATAGAATGACATTTATGCTGTTAAGAATGAGAATGTGACATCTACACTGTGTAACAGCTGCCAACTTGCAACTATGCTTGATGCATTTATCTTTTTCTCAAGGGTAGATTCCCTTATCAAGTACCTTGGACAGGTGCCACCCCTTCATCAAGTACCCAGGATAGGTGCTACTTTTTATCAGACACCTTGGACAAGTGCAATTTCCTTATCAACAGCACTGGATACGCACAATCAAGCTATCTATACACTTAAAGTACAATTAACTCACATTAGATATGTGATAACTCTTATCTGCTAATTGCTGGCAATCTCTATCTAATCTCCAGGATGGTCTGGACCACCCTCCTATGTTTCACCTCTTCACTATGTCATCATGTCACCTCTTCACACCTTCACCATATTATAGGATACCCCTCCAACCCTTCACATCTTTACTCCTTTACCTCTTCACTTCTTCATCTTCTCACCTCCTCACCTCCTCATCTCCTCATCTCCTCACCTCTTCACCCTGTGATATGACTATGCCTTCTCTTCTGATCATATATCATTCCTCCATTTCTGATCCATGCCTCCTCCTCATGCCTTTCATGTGCTGCCACACCCATGCTTCTTTATTTATGATCTTTCATTAATTCATGATCTCTGCCACACCCTCATGGTCAGGGTTATGCTTCCATTTCATTATTTACATACATCTCCCCTCATGTTCTTGCTTCTTTCCATGCTTTCCCCTCATGTTATGCTTTCATTCCATGACTGTACTAATATATGTGTTGCACACATGTTCAGCAACTCATTTATTTATAGATCTATATACAATATATATATACTTTATGTAATATATAAAACCCCTCAAGCAGTGGTCAAGGCCCCCCAGTCTTGCCCTCCTTGAGGTTTTCCCTTCTGCTCCTCTGGCTAACTCACTCCCCTCTCCTTATTCTTATGTGGGTTAATTTCCCTAAACTATGTCCTTAAAAAGTTAGCTACCAAGTGTACTCAAGAGCAAGCAGCCTTAGCAAGAGCTCTAGGTTGTTTCACGTCACAGAAATAAACTACATGTGCATGAAGGTCTGAATAATGAGTAAGGGAACAATATTCACATTGCAAGTAAACAGCACAAATACCATGGTGTTCACACTATTGGAAGAGGAGGTGCAACATCCACATTGCAGATAGTACAAGTGAATGAAACAATGTTTATGCTATTGAAAATGAAAATGCTGTGTTGCCACAATTTGACCACAACAAATGAAAGCTGATTACATCTGACTATGATGAATAGCAGCTACAATTTATCAATGATGATAATCAAGGGGAAAAGTTGATTAAATAACTGGGGAGAAAAGGTGTATGTGTCATATCCTGTATTTTGTCCAAGTTCAACTCCAGCCCTCCAGGCCTATCATCAAGAACTCTGCTGTGTTCTCGCGCAGGACTTATCTCCGGACTCCGGGCTTGTACTTAGTATTCTCCTTTCGTATGTCTCTTGTTCTCTTATTTAGTACTAGCTCCGTTTGTTACTTACCTCCGTACTTGTGTCTCGCTTAGAGCACAGCTCTGGGATACTTACTCCTGATTCCCGTTCTCTTACCAATCCCTTACGACTCTGTTACTCATCATTCTTGAACTCCGTATATAAGCCTCCGATTTCACTCCTGTACTCCTTAGTTCGAATATTATCTAGAATAACTCTCCTGACTTCCGCTTAAGTCTTGACAACTCTTCTCTGACACCTCCGCTCGACTTGACCTCTCCACATCTTAAGTCCTACCTCCGATCTCCATAAATCCGGGACCAAACTCTTGTAAGGGCGCACCACATATGGTGAAGCCAAGTCCCAAATTCCCTAATCATCTCCGGCGTTCCGGAATTGATACTGGAGTTACAGTTCTAACAGTATGCAAAGAATTGTGTTTGGTGCATACAACTCTCATGTGTGCTTCAGAACCTGGACTATTCTGGGTGTGCTGTCTGCAAATCTGGAAGGATTTCCTCAACCAAGCCTGCCAAGTATGCAAAATGTTGGAATTGCCACTATTGATCCTCCCAAGGTGAAGTTAAAACCAATTCTCATTTGATGATGTCCATTGGCCAATCCAGTGATAGCTATGGGCGAATACATTGGCTGGTGGCCAGAGAGTGGTGCCAGTAATGCTGAGACCAATGAGTACAGCGACTTCATCAGTGGTTACATCATCATCATATGTATAACCCTGGTTGAACTTCTAATGCAATAGAGCTGGGACCATTGAGAGTGGCAGGAACTCTGTCCTCTACAGAAAAGACATGATGATCTAAGAGATATTGTATGGTGATGCACCAAAGGATCCCTCTGCTGGTGAGAAATTGATGGGAGTTTAGATGAGAGAATAAATTCCACAGGTTGGAGATGTAGACATCAGATTATCCAACAATGAGGTGAGGGAGATAAAGGGGAGGTGGAGGGAGGGACTGTGGGGGAGAAGGAGAAAGAATTCAAAACTTGAGCCTGTCTCCTAGGAGATATGGTGTGTATTCTTGCAAGAGTCATCAGGATGATAGAAGCTCCATAGATGAATACAAATTGTATTCAGGAGGGAGTCTGCAAGTACCCTGTATACAAAACATCAACAAGGGGGGTTGAAGAGGGTCTGGGAGGGAGAGACTTCCATCTGGAAATTGCTCAAGAAGCCATTCAAGAACAGGGGCAATTTCAGGTGGTGTGGGGGTCGATGTAGATGAAGGTGTGACTGGAGCACTTGCAGGAGTGCCCAACAGAGGAACAGAGATAGTAGAGGGGATGAATTGCTAGATGGGGTCCATCTTCACATCCTGGGAAGAATTCAGGATCTGACATTACATTAGCTGAAAACAGTCAGGCTGCACCAGTAAAATAAATTGGAGTTCAGGTGGGGTAGATACATAAGAAGGGCTGGGATGGGGGCCATCTCCATGTCCTGGAAGGAGTTCAGGATCTGACATTACATTAACTACAAACTTATTTGGTCAGGCTGAACCAGCAGAAAAAATTGCAGCTTAGGTGGGGTAGACAAGAGGGAACACCCAGCTAAACACTCCTGAGACCTGGGTTGCTTGGAGGATAGCATCGTCACGTCCTGGGAGAAGTTGAGAACATGATGTCGAATTTACTGAAAGACCAACTTGAACACCTTGAACCTGTTGGAGAGGGGGTGACATCCTGGAAGGCCTAACCAACCTCTTTTGAGGCCCAGGTTTGTGAGAAAGTGCCATCGTTGTATTCTAAATGAAATTAAGAATGTGTTTTGAGTTTGACCAAGAGACATACTTGATTAGATTTGAAAGGTTGGGGAGGGGTTGATGTGCAGAATGAAGGCACAAAACATTGCAAGAATTTAGGTTCCTAGAAAGGAATCATCACCATATGCTAAATGAAATTGATAACAAGATATTGCTTTGATCAAATGGCTCACCTGTTTAGGTTGGACCAGTTGGGGAAATTGCAGTTCAGGAGGGGTTGACATCTAGGAAGGAATCTACAGTGAATATTGATATGAAAATAAGGAAAGAGGTGATACAAAAATTTTTACTGGATTAAGAGAAGGGGAACCACTGCAAGGGGGAGTTGTAGTAGATCATGGTGGAGAGCATGAAGAATGATGCCATCCAATGTATGGAGAATGCCAAGGAGAATGAAAACACTTGTCACACACAGGTGCTTGATCTCTGTGAGGAGAACAAGAGCAACAATGGATTGGCCATTTTAGACATTGGTGATAAGGGAGAGATTAGATATGGGGGGGTAAGGGGGATGTAAAGAATGTATTGGGAATGTGGCAAACCAACCTGGACCTTTAGGATCATCCACTGAAGGAGATCTGCGCCTTGCTGTAGGAATATGAGCATTGGGAACGGTGGATGGACTGGGTTCAAATTCACTTGATTTTCAAGGCCTTTGTAATATGCACATGTAGTTCAGGGAAGGAGTGCTATTATCACTATTGTCATCCCCACAAAGTTCATTGACAAATAATATGTCAACATTGCCTGCAGTTCTCTTTTGTAGTTCGCCCTGGTATTTGCTGATGAGCTTGCCATGTTCATTCTTCATAACCTGTTTAAAATGCCCTTTACCATCCTGCAATGCAAAAATCTTTGTTCCTTCCTAACATGGGGGAAGAGCTGCCCCAGTTGATTGACACTCATCGTGTACACAGCCTTTTTCCATCTTGTGAGACAACACGAAAGCAGCTTGCACTGCCATCTGTTCACTATCCAAGTCCTTGGCATTCAGAAGGTGAGTATTGTATTGGAAAGGTTAGTTTTTGTGATGAATATAGTATACTGGGACGCGGTGGTTGAGATAGTTGGTTATTCCTTGGAGTGTAATCAATTGTACATAGCTTGACGACAACTCCACATAGGGAAACCAAGGGATGCTTGGATCAGGATGAGATATGATGAACATAGTGAGAATCTTGGGAGGATTCATGGTGATATGACAAATAAATACACAGACCTATGACTTTGAGGAGTTAGGGTAATGTGTGCAATTGAAACTCAGACACATGCTTTAATGGTGATCACTAGACAGTGTGGAGTGACAAGCATGATATAATGGATGTATTACCAGAAAACATTGAGAAATATGGTGCTAATAGTATGAACATCATTGCATACAATCGGATTTCAAGGAGCGGTATATTGGCCAAACAACATTTGAGTGGTAAGTAAAGGAAACAAACAGTGTTCACACTACTAGGTGGACCATGACAAAAAGCATAACAGAATTCCATGTAGTATTCACGCCAGGGAGATGAGTAAACAATGTCAACATAGAGAAGGAAAAGCAAGGGAAACCTCAAGAATCCAGATTGTCACAGGAGAGTTAGTTCAAGTGAGACAAGAGGACTAGAGCAGTCAGGCTGGTCGACAAGAATAAGGGCAGTGGTGACATCCTGAAGAAATGGGAGAAAATGAAATCAAGACAAAATGGATATGTGGTTGGAATGAAGGGTATGAGGACTCACCCTAATACGATCAACCCATCAAATGGCAAGGAAAAGATGAATGAGTAGTATAGAGAATAAAATAATAAAGATAAATACAAGGGTGATGTTCATGTTGCAAGAGAACAGTGTATATATAATGGCATTCACACTATTGGAATGGGAAATATGATGTCCATGTTGCAGATAATATAAATGAATAGAACAATATTCACACCATTCAGAATGAGAATGCAACATCTATGCTGCAGGGATAAACTACACATGTATAAAGGTTTGGATGATGAGAAAAGGAACAACGTTCATGCCATTGGAAAGGGAGATACAACATCCACATCACAGATGGTATAAGTGAATAGAACAATGTTGATGCCATTGAGAACAAGAATGTGAGTCTACACTGCAGGGATAAACTACACATGCATGAAGATCTGGACAATGAGTAAAGAAACAACATTCATGCTGCAAGAGAACAGCGCAGACACAATGGCATTCACACTATTGGAAAGGGAGATATCATGTCCACATCACAGACAGTATGAATGGATAGAATGACCTTCATGCTGTCAAAAATGGGAATGCAACATCTATACTGCAGGAAGTATGTACATATGTGGCAAATGAGCTCAGGAATTGAGCTCCACTTTGTGAAGTTAGACAATGTCCCAATTGGATCTTTAGTAATTGTCTACAAATCGCAAATAGTTACCTTATAAACAAGTATATACAGGTACAAGGTTACTTAGTGGGGGACAATTGTGACACTGTATCCATTTTTCAACTCATGGGAATCAATGATATAAGCAAACACTCTTAAACTTTGCCAACTAATAAATAAATGTATGTACAACCCATGACTCACAGCTCATAGGTAAAATTTGCCAACAAAGTGTGGCCATATATCTAGTTTATATTTGCATGGCAAAGAACCCCCACACTTAGCTCATTGAATTCAAGCATAACCTGGATGGATACCTCTTACTAACCAGTGGTCATTTCAACTTCATCAAATTTCAGGAAAGAGCAAAGACATGGTCCCACTACCCCAGGCAAAGTCACCATGTCCATCCTGGTGACGCTGATCCTGACCTTGCATGGAAAGCATATATCAGAGGGGTCATTCTAATGTCCTGCACAGTGTTTGCAAAGGATCTGCAGTGGTTGTTCCATAAAAATAAGTACAGTATATGCAAAAAAGAACATATAGTAGCAGCCTAATCCTCAAATGCATCCGAGACACCATCCATAAAACTGCTCTCTGTCATCACCCCCTCATCTGAGATATCAAGAGAGCCATCCCCTTGGATAACCTCCAGCAACCTTTCTAAGGAAGAGTCTGTCAGCAATCAGTGGGATGAGGATGTCCCTCACTCATTGCAGAGCCATATCCCTTGACACTTTTGTGACACAAGGCCCTCAGCTCTTGATCATCAGTAGAAGAAATGAGCCATATGATTTTAGGAGGTAGTAGGTGTGGAAGCGAGTTATAGGACTGGAGTCCACTGTGAGTAACCAAGTATATTGAGAGAGATATAAAGGTATACAGACCTGGAGTCCACTGTGAGTAACCAAGGAGGAGGAATAGTAGGCTCTAGAATATAAATGCACTTGTAAATAAACACAGGTGAACAAGTGAGCCACCATGTGAATGGAAACACTACAAGTCCATGCTCTGGTTGGGCAGAGACACAACAACAAGCTAAAGTGATATGGGTCCACCATGCACATATTTTCAGTACATCATTGTCCACCTTGAATACATGTGAGGACAATGCTACTCCTTCATTGGATTGCTCTAAAATCCAACTGTAAATGGTGGATGACTCAGAGCTTGAGTGAGTCAGGAATGTAAACAGGTATGTCATGGCAGTCACTCCTTGGCATATTTTCCAACCCAGTTTCATGCAGCACCATGATGTTCTGGAATGAATATAAGTGCCTTGGAGAATCTTGATGTCAAAGGTGAACAAGGCTATGGAGAGAGCGGCCTAGGTAGTGCATACCTTCTAGGAGACCCAGCTATTTGAGTGCTTGGACCACAATTTGCAGTACATCTCAACTTGATCATTCAAACAGTCTTTCCGTACCTTGGCAGTGTCAAGGCAAGTCTACAAAACAGCTCTGATGCATGTGTCTTGCACCACGTTCAGATCCATGTGCAAAGTCATGGAGCAAGTGGAATGCATGGGGACAGACTCGCTTTCTGTCCATTTGGTGTTCTGTTTAGCAAAATATCAAATTGCACATGTGGTACATCTATCTTGTCTGCACATGCACTAACCACCTTTCCACGGCCACACTAGCAGCTCATGCCAATCCCATCTTAATCGATCGGCATGTGTAGCATTTTTGTGTGGCAGGGAAATACCAGGGTCTCTTGTTTTCCACTATTCCTAGTGTTTGTTGCAGAACAGCATTAGTAGGTCATCCAGCAGCAGCTAAGCAATACATCTGCGGCATTACTGAACTCAATCAATCACAACACTGATGTACAGGTAGCACATGTTTAAATCGGTATGTTTGCATCACACTTAACCAGAATTCAAGTGTGAGATCTTTCGTTTTCATGAGGAGAGCTGGGGACTATGGGTGGAGGCACAGGGGTGGGAGCAGAAAGTGCAAGCTCCCAAGCAAGTCAAGGTACAATTGACAATACAAATGGCATGAATCATCAAGTTGAAAGAAGCTGCAAAGCATTCAGCTGTACATCCAACGATACAATAACAGTGACTTGGTAAGTGTTGTTTCCCTCATTCTGTACCAGAAGTATTCTGACTGCATGCACAGGATGACCACCAGAGGAATTTGATCACAAAGGCATTAGTTGCATTCAAGTTTGCTTGTAGGAAGGAAGTGGTAGAGCATGTGAACCAAACCCAGCCAGTATATGCTATAACTTATGTAAGGTGGCAGTTTGATGCAACTGTCTTATAGTATAAAGCGCTAGCCAGGAAGTGCAAGGAGGTACTCTGACTGAGAAATAGAAATATCTTGCAAAAGCAGATCTCAAAGGTGGGTGAAAGGCATACTGTATTTTGTACCATGATGACTCACATATGTTGCAGCCAAATCATATAGGAACTGAAGTACAGCAGACTGCAGGAGTCCAGACCTCTGCTACATCTGCCAATGGTGGTGGAAGTATGGAAGCCCTGGAGGATGAACATGGTCCTATGCTGATACTGGGGAAACAAAGTGCACACTCGAAGGGTTTGGAGTCCCTGCAGCGAACGTGCATACATCTGCTCTGTTTTATTTTTCAGCTACTTATAATATTGTCATGTGTAGAAGCATGGCAAGGGTGTGATGGACAGCTAGTTTACCACAGTGGTGCTTCTCTCTTGCACCCCTTCATGATTTGTAATTGGCTATCAAGAATTTTACCAGCTTGGGTCCAGTTCAGTTGGGCTTGACATGTCAAACAGGTGTTCAATACCTGAGCATGGAATCAAGGCTGCACCAGAGAACAATATTCTAGGATGTGTAGTATACATAGGTTGTCAATGTGGACAAAAGCAATCTGGAGTATGGACAAGTGATGACATGTCATCCATACCAAAGTCATCATCCATGAGGCATGCTGCTCGTGATTAGTGCTCAATCCTTGATGGCAAATTGCCCACCATAGTAACATTGACTTGGAATAGCAATGCAATGGAAGTTGAGCCAAGTGCATTTGGGTTGGGAACTTATGCTGAGAGCCACAGAATTCTATGCATTGTACCACTGACCTGCAGCATTAGTTTGCAGTATTCTTGGAGAATACTGGGTAGCTCATGAAAATGGAGGTAGAAAAGGGGTGGATCACTGGTGTATGTACCTGGCAGGCATGGGCCTGTAGTGACTAGTTTACATTGGTTCGCTAGATTAGTGTTACTTGCCCAGCCTGAGATTTCACAGTTCTTAACAAGACTTTTTCACACTGGCAGCTCAGCAAATCTTGGCCAAGGGCCACAGGCAGGACATAGCAACTAGACCATGGTGCCTGCTTGGATTGGTCAGTCAATCCCCATGAATTTCCACATTGTTTGCAACCTTACCAGTGTCCTTTGATCAACCCATCCACAAAGCTTTCAAGCAACATTGGCCCCATTGGCAATAATAACAAGTGAGCATCCTAAGCATTGGGGTTGACAAGCACATCCACAATGGTGAGCCAAATTCGCTGCAAAAATAAGCACAAGTCAAAACTAAATGACATTATGCTTACCTGTCAGAGGGTCTTTAATAGTGCAGCTTAGCAAGCTGTCTATGTGCTAAAGATCAAATGCTCATCACATGCCACACGTCCACATTGACATGCTACCTCCCTTTTACATGCACTGTCGCATCCCAATCGCTTTTTGCCACATGTTGCATACTGCACATGACTTGACAACTGCTTCCAATGCCACTTATCAAACAATGCCCAGCCAGCAAGGAGTCTACAATGTTCTCCAAGTTGGACCATGAGCACTGCAGTTCTGGCTTATATGGTGCTCAGCAACATGAACTGCAAAAGGTGCATTTTATTGTGTTGATTGTGACACACTTTGACCATAGGTTAGGAGGGACTGAACATTGCTTCTTTTTAAAAGCACAACTCTTTCCCCTTGTTTGTACATGTCACGTTCTGAGCACAATCACATCTGGCTCACCATGTTTGTAGTTGGTCTCATCATTGGGGCTCATCACAGTGCGCAGATGGCAGGTGTTTATGAGTTATGCAAGATCACATGAGGGCAGGTTGGATGAGTGCTGTACATGAGGCCTCTATATGTGGTAGATGGCATGATTTTGACCCCTCACTAGCCATTATATCTTATTGAGATGTGATATATACTTTATGATGTAACAAGGGGAGGCCATGATCTGGAATAATCCCATCCAGAAGGCTCTTATCACAAAAGCCATAAAACCTGAATATATTTATATATGGGGATGTTTACTTGTACAACTCCTGTAATTGTGGAATTTTCTGTACTCCATGAGGGCAAGAATCACCTTGCTTGACAAGGTTTCTGTCGCCCCGACAATTGGCAGCCCCTGTCGTCCCAGATTCTTCCGTGACTGAGTTTGAATAATAATTTGTGGTCATTGTGCTCCTCGAGATTGTGTACGGACAAGCTACTGTACGGTCCCCCTCGATGCATCCCTACACAGATCTTGTGTCACGCCCCATTTCCTTTCACCATCTCAGTGTTTGCTTGTCTAGGTCATTAATCCGGTCGTTTTCTGCCAGCAACTCCGCACAGTGTCCCTTCTGAAACAACTTATCGTCAAAATCTCATAGCAGGCAGATTGTTGAACACCCTGAACTTCGTGAGAGTGCGACATCGAAGGGGGTGTTGTGATGTCCACGAGCACAGCCAGGATGGTCTGCCCTTGTGAGCGGTAATCCATGAAGGCGTAGGCAGCGGTCATTGGGAATTGGCGTTAACGCACGGTGCGTGTCATGTCTTTTCCCTCTGATGATTTGCATTTGATACGGAATGACTTTGTTGTTGGTTTGACAGGAATGACTAACTCTTCCAAGCCCTGCAACTTTGAAGCGCGGGTGCGATTGAGTTTCACTAGGATGCATGCTGGGAGATGCTTGAGCATGATTGTAGGTTGGAGATCAGAGATGTGAGGTTCATCTGGGCTCAGCAAAATGTCCACAACGGTGCCACAGGCTCCGTTGGTGATATCTAGGTCTGTTTGCACGTTTTGTGTTACCATCACCTTCATCCCAACGGCCACCTCAACGATGTCAGGAAGGTCTTGTTTTCGGCGCTTCTGGTCCAACTTGTCTCCTGATCCCCGTGTTGCAACAGCATAACGCTCGACAAGTGTTAGAGGCTGCCCCTTAATCATATCCTCTGCACGACATTGAAATATGAAATGACGTGTTTGATGACCATGTTGCTGGAGTGCAGAATTGTTCCACAGCCGCTGGACAGCATGACGTGGGGTTACCAAGGCAGCATCATTCCATGGCTTGGATTCAAAGTCTGTTTCTATGCAACTTGGGTGTGTAAGTAGAAGAGTGCATAGCATTTCTGTGTGGTGCTGTTGGACACGGCCAAACCGAAGATGTCGGAGGAAGTCGTGCCATCCTTCATCAACAACATGCATCTGCTCCGTCAGTGTGACGACAGTGGTGAATTCCTCATAAATGAGGTGCCCTGTGATGCTATCCTGATTTCCGGGTATGCTAGGAATGGGAAAATGCAACGCTTCGGCTTCACCGCATGCAACGGGAGGGAATTGAAAAAAATCACTGCATTTGATGACACTGATGCCACCGAAGGAGTGGGGAGGGGGTTGCTCGCCTTCGACCATCTTCCCAATGCCTATGTTGCGGGATAATTTGGCTAGGAATTTCTTTGCAATCATCGACATTTCATTGATGATCAAGTACTGGATATGCTTCCAGAACACCTGTAACTTTGCTTTCGATTCAGCACTAATTACTCCCCTGTCGTCATCGCGGTTGGAGATCATAGCAATTGTATGCATGGTCTTGCCATCAATGAGAGAGGCTGCCACACTGGTATATGCTGCCTTGAGCAACATGTGCTTGACACCCCTCTGCGCAAAGTACTCTGTGACCGTCTGGATGACCTTGGACTTTCCTGTGCCACCCTCACCATGGATCAACATTCGAAGTGGGGGGACCTCCCGACTGGCTAAGGTTTGATCAAGATGCCAGGTAATAATGTCGTAGGCACAGAATTGGTCATAACGCAACATAGATGGGTCAACAGGTGTTAATGAGGCTTCAGAGGATTCTGATGTGTCCATGTATCAGACACTTGGTGGGCCCTGATTGGTTGATGCGCTTGGTGCAGTAAGCTGACTGACGTCTCCTGTATCATGATTGTTGCTGATGGTCATCACGGTGTGAGGTGCATCCATGCCTGAGTTCTGTTTGTTGATGTCCTGTGCCAACTGTTGTTTTCAGACGAGCAGATTCCGAATGTCTTGTTCGGTTGTGTTTCGGACATCAAGACTTGTTGCTTGTCTTTCTGACACAGAATCTGACGTGCTGGTGGTTGGGACAACGTGCTCGTGTGGCTGAATCCAAGCTGAATTGTCTATGCTGGGGAAAACTTTCACAAGTTTGGCTGTCTCCACAGCCAAACGTCCATGCCATTCTTCTCGCCAAGGCATCTAAGACGCGATGAGCTGTGCGAGGCCTTCCTCTGACAGAGGAACTTGTACGTCTTCTCGAGCAGTAGAATCTTCTGCCAAATCCAGATCACTGGGTGTGGCATCCGCTTGTCTAGAGTAATACAGATCCGACGAACTGTTAGAATGGTGCTGAGCAGATGATTGACACTCGTGAAAGTATTGTATGCCAGTAATGATGTTCTGGATGCGTCGTGGAGCAGTGGATATGAACATTTCGAAGGCTGACTCCCATGATTGTGAAGGTGATTTGAGATCCATTTCGATGTTTCTCCAAGGTTTGAGAAGCACAAGCATTAACGCATAGTAAAAAGGATATACATCAGGATTGTCACGACGAGGAAAGTAGCGTCCGACAAAGCTTGGGAGATTGTTGTGATGTTTACCCTGTACGACCCACTGTTTGCATTTGAATTTAGGATGTGCTGGGAGATAAGGAACATGTTCCTGCCGAGGCCGACCTCTTGGTGTGCGGGAAAGATCTGACAAGTCAGTCTGATCTTGATTTTGATTGTTTCTAACGTTCGTAGACTTAGATTTTGGATCCATATCAACCTCATAAGTGTTGACACAAAAGTCAATCACGTTGGAATCAGTGAGGTCTTCCCCGCGGAGTTTGTAGTCAGTCACTTGGCACTTTGTGGAGACTCTTCCACGTGCGTCACTATCCAATATCACGGTGTCATGTTCGTCTGCTTCCTATTCGGTATTCGTACACGCTCGGTCAGCTGTTGATTGTCAGACAAAGCTTTTCACTTACCTCCCTATTGTGCACAGGTTCTGATTCGTTAGGTTTTTGACTATCACCACTTTCCGCACTATCGCCATGTCAATCAATAACGCTTGTTCACAAAACAGAATTATGCGGACCTCTCAGTATCTGGCCTATTTGCATTTTCTTGTGCACTCGTACGTATTTGCAGGTTGGGATGGACCTTGAGCAACTTGCTGACGAAGGATGACCAATAGATAGTCGTATAATGGTGCGAGCGATAAGCATCACCCCACCCCATCAGGTAAGACATAACCATCGGAGCGGCCAACTCTTGCTCATGATTGATAGTGTGAACAAGGCGAAATAGAAGAAGTCGTTGCTGATCGTGTAGGCTGTCTAGGTAAGAATTCCGTTGAGAATGATAGGCGAACCCCTTCGCAAGAATCGCTGACATGTTGAAGTTGCATCCTTGTTTCTTTGTCTGGTAGGTCATTATGTAGAAGGACACATTCGTCGTTTCACGTGAGTTGGTGAGTAGCTTCCCATCGTTATTGCAACGCATGTTGATACTGATTGAAGGAACCCATCCGTTCATGAATTCGTAGAGCCGCTTTGGACTCCAAATTCCATCCTCGTGAATAAAGTCCTCTGGTGCCTTCTCAAATGGTGCACGACGTTTGCAAACAAGACCTCCCTTCTTGTCAGGGACTAGACAACAGCGAGGCTCGCAGGTATGCAAATTCTTTGACCTTGCAACTCGCCGTTCTAGATCCATCAACCTTTCTTCATAGTCTGCTATTTTCGGGTCTGGAGGACGCGAATATGCAATGTTGACTTCATTTGGAATCTCCTTGATGGATTCTGCAGATTCCAAACCAGGAAGGTAAGTGCGAAGGTTTGCTTTGATGAAGTCTTTGACTCATTGACGAAAATCGACGTTTTTGAGGAACTCTTCCATCTCGTCCATGGGCAGTGCGTTCTTCAGCCAGAGCAAGAGGTGGAGATGAAGACTTCCCCTTCCCTGCGATTCTACAACGCCAAAATATGCGCTAACACGGCCAAAAACTCCTGGTGTTGAATGAACACGTTGATTGCTGACCTTTATGCCAAACAGCGTCTCTAGGATGATTTTGATTATGAAATGAAAGAACTTGGCAGCTGCGTATGGGTCTAATGCGATATTTTCTGCTCGCTTTTCCTTTGACGGACCGAGTCTAGCATCAAACTCGTCAAGATTGATATTTTCTCCTGCAAAGACCTGAGCAATTGGGTCGTGAAGATCACATGGGTTGATGGTTATCCAGAGACTAGGTGGGTTGAGCATGATTGATGTTGCCCACACCTGACTTCTAAGCTGATACCGAGATTGATCTGACCCAGTAACATGACTACCGGTGGCGTATATGTGCTGGCGTAGCAGCTGAACAGCAGGATCCGAAATTGGCTGACCATGTTCCTCCTCTTGTTGCGCCTTCTGGAGGGTTTTGGCCGTGATAGTGGACAAGATATGAGAATCCTTTTCAAAGGTTTTCCTTTGCATCTGAAGGTGTGCTAATGACAGAACTTGCTGACGTTGGTGGATTCCAAATACAATGAATGGGAATGCCTCGTGCTTCCGAAAACGGCGATCATGGTAACGAAGGCACCATTTGATATGGTCAGAGAAGTCAACCAATGTATCTTGCTCGCCTTCTATTCCTCCTTTGCCATACGGGAAAAGGCAAGGAAAAGCTTTCTCGAAAAAGTTGGCCCGTCCATACCCTAGTATGGTTTCTGGTTCCTTTCCACTTCGAGGCCTGCCAAAGTCACTAACAGGTTGTCGACCATGCCACACTGTGTATCCCCCTTCCTTTCCTTCCTTCCACAAGTTTGCAAGACCCCATGCCATCAATTCGCTTGCGCTCATACTCGACATATCAGTGTCAATAGCGCCTGAGATTTGAAGTGGCACCACATCTGGATCTAAGTGTGTGTTATCATTCTGCCATTTATGAGTTGGATAAAACAACTAACTGTTCTGTTCATTGTGATCAGATGCAGTGATTTCAAGATTTCTTGTCCTAGCTTCCAACTCATTGGACAGCGGCACTTTGTGAAACATGAGGTAACGATCCTTGATTAATCGTTTATGTATCATACTCACTTTCGTTGTCATCGCGAGGAATGTACCTGTTACTTTCCTCCTCAACGACACCAACATCTTCTGATTGCCGAATGACAGTGGTTATTTCCTCTGGTACGTCATCTTCTGGTAAACTCTCCATCTGAGCTTGGCTGATCTCAATATCACCATAGTACTTTGGATTATGTTCTTTGAGCCAACGCAAAGCGTCAAAAACAACCTGCCGGCGTACACGAAATGTTGAGTAAATCCAACTTTTCGGCAATTCACCAAGAGCAATGAATGTCACAGAGATCAATGATACAAGGATTGCAGGTGGGTGTGGCATCAACTTGCCCTGTACCATGTCGGTGATCCCCTCCGCATTGAGTTCATATGTGCTGACATTTCCTCGCATGGCCCATTGTAGTCTGGAGACGTTTCGTGCTCCTTGGGAGCATTTGGGAAAAAGCTTGAAGACATAGACCCGAGGATAGAGGAGTGCGACCAAGAGTTGCTCAGGGAATGTCAAGACCTGCAATTGCCACGGAATAGGGCCAATCCAAAGCCGATTCGCAAGTGAGTATTTTGGTGGTTTCTTGCTTGTTTTCTTCAAGTCGTCAAGGCAGGAACGGCAGATACTGACAGTGGGTTGGTTGTTCACAAGCCTAACACCTGCAGGCTCAAGGAGTCTCCCATCAAAGAGCTGATGTGGGGGATGAGATTTTGTTGGAATAAGGCGATCACTGTGGCAATTTGGAAAGGGGAACGTCTCTGAGCTGGTCGGCAACGATACTACACTCCCATGCACAGACACTACAAGTGCCCGACTTAAGGGCGGCATTGGATGTTGCATCGTAAAACCGTGCATAGCAATCCTTCAGTTCTTGTTTGGTAGGGAGTGCTAGGAACTTCTCAGGTTCGTAATCATCGTCATCAGTGTCCATAGGATTGGCGTCAACTTCTTCTATGCTCCATGCAGTGCGCCGAGCATTGCTTTCTTCCACTCGCTTGTGCTTCCGAGTCTGACCACTATGTCCTGTTTTCTGTACCAGCTTGTCACGGCCAACCTGGAGGAGGAAATGAAGGTCCTCATCAGAAGCATGGTGTAGGACATGTTCAATAAGAAGGTCTTTGCTATCCCGTTCCTCCCGGCTGAAGGTAAGTACACCTTTCAAATGAGCAAGGATAGCTCTGACTCCAATGTGAGATAGAATCTCTCTTTTTTCTTCATCAGACTTGATGATTGTAGCCATTTTCAGGCAGCTGATACAACAATGAAAGTGTCTCTCAAGAGGAAAGAGTTATGGTTACTATGCACTGGCTCTGGGGTGGCAACCACATGTGGGTGGTGGTTGGTGGCATGCTGGATATTTCTCATGCTTCTAGAACTTCCAGCTCGCTTCGGCAACTGTTACTCACTTCACCGACAAAGTTCCAGACTGCTGGTATGTGGTCCATTCTCGTTGAACCCTTTTTTTCCTTAATCCTTTTTTGCTTGCTGCTTACGAAAACTGTCCCCCAAAATTTATATAAAAGGGGGGCCTGCAACACGCTGTCTCTCCATCATTCCATTCCTTTCCCCCTTTCCTTTCCTTTTTCTCGCCCTCTTGTCTCACTCGCTAAACTATGCCTGCCCAGGCTGCCCAGTCCAATGTTGCAGCTAGTCGTGCTCAAATGCAGCCAACACTCTGCACTCTGCCTGCACGCTTGGTCGCATTGTGCAAGAACTTGGTCGAGTCTGGGTTTTACCTTGGGGACAAGTCCGTTTTGGACAATGTTTATTGGGTCCGTAAGGGCCGTGCTGACTGCTTGGCCGTCAAGCCGGCCACTGTAACTCCCGTTGGTGATGATGCTTCCCCTGACGCTGCTTCTGACAACTATTCATCTCTGCCTCCGGAGGAACCTGCCGAGCTGGCATCTCTCTGCGCTATCGTACAGATTTGCAGCCAAGATTTTTGGATGACGTCAGATGCTGGCTATCGTAACCAGTCCAAAATTTGGCAACAGTTTACTGATGTTAAGCTTTCTTGTACGGTGGAGGAATCAGACGTGCAGCCTGTCCGAGATGACTTCAAAACGGCCGTTTGGAACCTTGATCAGCTTCAAGAGAAGATCACAACACCCGGCTACCAACTTCCTGGTAAAGGCTTCATTCTTGCTACGGGCGGAATCACTGGAAAGCGCATCAAAGTCCAACATGCCTTATTCGAAGTGAGTATTGGCGTACCCTCTACAACAGTCTTTTAATTTTTCTCTATCCTATAGCCTCTCGGCGCTGATGAAGTCGAAACTGCTTCTAACCCCACTGGCGACCTGAGCAACAATGAGGATGGGCCCGCCACTGGCACAGACTCCATAAAAGACAGTGGCAATAAAATCAATACCAGTAAGTCAGGGATGTGATTTGGAAAGAAAGTACTCACGGGCCTTTCATAGACTCAGACGCCTTTGCAATGGGGAACTGGCCTTTAACTGACGAAAATACTCGCGACGAACTAGAGGACCTCATGTCGACCCACCACATTGTACCGGTTCCAGCATACAATGTTCAGGGGAACCTTATCAAACCTAATGCATACAGGCGTTCTCTCGAAAACGCCTTGGTTGAGTTACATTTCAACCTCTTACATTGGTCTATTGCAGGGAAGAAGGGCCAACCTGGCAGTGACATTTTCACTGCAGATATTGACATGATTCGTGTCATTGCTCCACCACGATCTACTGTAGCTGGTACACCAAGGAAACATGAAATTAGTCTTTATGTTGACCCTTCCTCCAGCCCTAACAAGAGAAGTTGTCAAAGGTAGATTCGACATTTTGATTGGTTCTGATTGGTACTACTACCCAGCACATTCCTTTAACTCCCCACATTCTTTCCTCTGACTCGGAGTCTAGACTTATTACATTTCATTCAGACTACATTTACGAGCACTGGTCCACTAGCACTATTAATTTCCCTTAATACTGTTTCAGGTTAGATAAAGCTAATCTTGTTGCCCTTTATGCCTCCCTCTTGTTTTACATACACAGTTGACTCAAATCAGATTGAATGTCGTTTCTGTTCACCTTCCCAAGTGACAAGCAAGGTTGTCACCGACGCCAGGTGGCAGTTCCCGAGTATATGATCACAGCTGGCAACTCAAATGATCAAATAGAATCATATTAAGTCTGAAATATCCTACCAGACAGTCGCTCTACTACTATGAAATCGGCCTCATTGAGTAAACTCACTAGGAATATATAGTCATACACAACAATGTATTTTGATCTACTTGGCTGCAGCCTACAGGCATGAACAAGAAATACATGAGGATTCCATAGGATATCTGATCCCAGTATCATGTGCTGTGGAGTAAAACTTGTGGATAGCATTGGATCAGCAGGAAAAGCAGAGGTTCCAAGTCACATTGAACCTTGCAATGAGATACAGTACATTGCTCATACATCAATGAAACAGACTTAAGTATACATTTAATGAAGCTTATGTGCCCATACACTGATGTTCAATTTTCTGCCAGTCACAGTACATATGTCCTCCATCATGATTCTCAGCATCCTCATGGTATGTTTCTTACCCTTACTGACTGGAATTGGAATGAGTTCCATACAAATGAGAGTAATGAAAGCATGTAATCAAATCCAGAGTCTAGGTATAGCCTTAGTCACTTGAGCACCAGTGGCAGCCAGGAGACAAACCTTGCCAATTATGGGACCACACTTATTCACCAACATCAAAGCTGGATCGCTGGGAAGCTCTGATATGACCAACAATCAAATATCATTGCAATCAAGAGCCTTTTGTGTTACAATCGACAATCTTATCTTATATCTTATCTTGATTCCATCTGCCCTTATCTCATGCATTACAATTGTCTCACCTCTTCACCCCATTTCATGCACGAGACTTCTCATCTTCCCCATTTCACATTATGTTATATCTCCACCTTTCCTTATATTTCACCATTTCACAAAAGCGTTTGATCACACTTCTATTCCATTCCTTGATACATGCATTTCACTTGTGTTACACTTCTCTTCCATTCTGCCACACTGCATGTTGGCCTCATGTGTTTCACTTCCATTGCACCCTATGCCCTTTTTTACCTTTTGTTCCTGGATCGTTAGATACGGTCACAACATGTACATACCTCTAGTAGGTACTTAAGGCTCGATGCCAGCATCAGAGAACCCCGGTCTAGTTCTCTTGGTGTTTTCCCCTAGAGCACTATAAGAAGGACTTTCATTCGGCCTGACAAGCCTCTTCTCTCTACATCCAAAGTCTACAGCTATCTTTGGCAACCTAAGGGAGCTACGCTCTAGAGTTGTTTCATTTTGAAGGACATGACATCCATAATAATTCTGTTGTAAGTTTGGCCCAAGTACAGAGGCATTAGAAATGCCAATGTTATCAAACTGGGGGACACACCGAGAGAAAGTCTGATAGGTTGGTAGCTTTGCTACCTAATGCTAGATGAGGGCATGGCATGCAAGAGAGTTGAGATTAAGTGTGTGTGAGAGCAGCTATACTAATCTAACCTAACCTTTGCAGGTGGTGGGTGTGCATGGAATATGCTGATGCATAAATTTGGATACCAACCTATATGGAATGTTAGAATGTACGGATGAGAACATGTATATATTTTGTTATTCAAGTTATTCCACCAATTGGGTAATGTCTTTTTGATGCACTATTGAATGATAATGGTGTATGTGCATTAGTGAGCAATACCCATACTCATGCTGACGATCACATGATGCATCCAATTAGTCCTCATCACCTTTAAATCTTTGACACACTGATTTGTGATCCTGTGGATCTACAAGCCATCAAGAACATATCAGTCACCAGTCACTAATCATGCTCCATAGCCTTATCCAGACCTCAGCATGCTGATCACTTGTGACAGTCACATGGCAAGCTATTAGTTCTCACAGATTCTTGATTAGATTGTTCAACTCAGACACACACACCTAATTGCACCAGTATTGACATTGGTCACGTATAGTCAAACCCCTTGTAACCCATGTCCTATATAACCCATAACTTCTTGTAACTTATTCATTTTTGGAGTTACCAAGTCAGTATGCAGGGAATTTTTACCATATCCCATACCTCATATGCCATAACCAATTGGATAGCTCAAAACCCATATGTTATATCCAAATATTGTTAATATATCTCTAAATTTGAAATAACTGTTATATAATCAATATAAACATGTCCTCAATGTGACAATCAAGATCCAACTTTCTGGCCCATTCCCATCACTGTCACTATGAAGTTCATGAGCTTTCTAAAAAAGGAGCTGTAGAAGCTTCAGAATCAGACTCAAGAGCAAGCCATCCCTCCCAATTTTTTTTCTTGTTCATGCAACTTGTTCTGAACCTCCTGACGATCCATTGGTGCAAGCTAAAAAAAAATGTTGAACATGCTCTTGATGGCCTGGAGGCAGTTGGAGTGCTCTAGTGCTGCAACTGAATGAGCTGCTGAATCCAGTTATTGAAGCTCACAATCTCTTTGATGCAATAGACCAGGATGTATATCATGTGGTGATAAAGGCAAAAAAGCTACAGAATGCTGAGGATTCAGCTGAGGGTATAGAACATAGTGTATATGGTGACTCAGACACACCTGTTGACATCATTTTGATACACAGTGAGACATTGTAGGCAGCTTGGGGGTTGCACAAATATGTTGAGAAACTTGACACCACTTATGCTAGTAACTTCACAGTGATGTTTGTGTGTTTGTGCAAGAAACACATCCCTTGGGAATGCAGAAGATGAGGGAGACAAAGATAACTAGTTATTTTAACCTGAGACTGTGACTGACCTTGAAACTAACATATATAGTTAATTTAGAGTCTTAGAATATTTAAGTATATTTTTTAAGTATTATTGGCCACTAATTATGAAACTCATAGCCCCTTATAACCTATATCTTATAGTCCAAACCAAGGGGGTATGAGTTACAAGGGGTTTGACTGTATGATAACATGTATCATCCTGTTTTGATAAGCTGCTGGTAATGAACTATGTTTGGGCATGTTATGTTTCTGCAATTTTTGTGATCTGAGGTCAATCATTACTAGCCCACATGAGTTATCATGGCCCAAGTTTGCTGCTGTTTAACTCCCCCAGCTCCTCAAGGAAGTACATTAGACAAGCCAGGATGGAACACTGCCATACCCTAATGAACACATACTATTAGTAGGACTCCAACTTGCGAACACTGCTGACTAAAATTCAGCACCTCCCACTGACCTTGCTCTCACTCTCACTCTCTGCCCTCTTGCATATTTAACTCCTGACCCCACACTATTGCAGCATTTACATTCATAGACTGGATCTGCATGTGCATGCGTGCTTGCTCGCATGTTCACCACTTGCCCTCACTGTACCTCTCTCCTACTACATGTGCACACACTCTTGCCCCGTTGCACAGCTAGACATGCATGCTCGCTCACATGTACATATTCTCCTGCCCAGCCTTTTCTAATACTACACTCATGTCAGGCAATCTACTGGTAGATCCAACCACAACCTGGGATGTCTGCAGACCAAAGCTGGGCCTTCAGGCCAAGCCAAGTAGAATACTATTATACCACTAACTACTAGGCATTTGTACAGTTGGGGAAGCAGGAGGAGGGATGGGTGCCTCATCAGTGCCTAGTTATTATATTGTCCTACACAAGATTTTTCTATTCCATAAAAGACAAAAGTGGATTTTTATAAAAATTAGTAGAATACATGTTGATGTAGATGTTAGGCATCAAAGATTTGGTTGGTGTCCCAGCCATGGACTTCACCACATAGGCAAGAAGTTGCAATGAGCTTCATTGAGCAAGCATTCTGTCCTGGTACAAGAATGCAATCACAATGTAAAAAGTCTTTCCATGAGAGTCATACTATTTTAGTATGTTGTAGAGATCCATAGGTCTCTATGGTAGTATATTCCTCATACATGACTCTTCAATGACTCCCATGTGCATCTCCATTAGTCTGCTTCAAGTCCACTTCAAGTCTGATTAGTCCAACATTAGTCCTAGATTAATCCTATGCAGGACTACCATAGCCTGGACTATTTAGTCCACTTTGCTCCAGACTAACCTTATCCCCTGCTATTTTATCACCTTGTCATGTCTGCTTATCCTCATCATTTACATTCATTTGACACATGTTTCATATGTTTCTACCTTTGCTTCATAACATAGTTACATCCTTTTTTTTTTTCCTTAAAGTTTAAACTCTTGTTCCTGAAGTTCTATGAACTATAAAGTGTATAATATTCCACTAGTAATACATCTTTCCAATCCTTTGATTTCCTGTTTAATACATGCACAAACATACACACTTTGTCCTCACCACTCTTCATCGCTGCTTGACACTATTTCCACTATTCTGGACTTCTGAACAATCACTATCTACACACCCAGACTATCTCAGTCTACCTCCAGGCTTCATTTCCCATGCTCTGGACTACAAGTAGACTTCCTTGCTGACCACCATTTCTACCTATAAATTCCCTGGGTCAAGCCTATCACATCTATAGACCCACACACATCACCTCTATAAGGAGGTTAGTTGTTCTTCAGTGTGGTTGGGCAGGCTCAGCATTGTCATCAGAAATTAGAGATTTGGGACTTGCCACCCCAGCCAGAAAAGGCAGCATTCCACTCTTGTCAGCATGCTTCTGCCCACATTTCTACCAGACTGCCAACTTGCACAGCGTGCACTTCAGCATCAAGTACTGGGAAGGAATTGTGGCCAGCTGTAGTACTTGCAGTTTTTTCCCTTTCCAGACAATTAATAATCATGAGCAAACATTGAAGGAGCAACTGGCCTGGTTTGAGCATATAATAACTGAACACACACAAAGGCGGTTGGGTGTTTTCCCTTCTCCCACCAATTTTCCTGACAAGCCATGGTCCTCCACACAAGGACCCATAGAAGTGATGAGCAAATGCTGAAAAAGCAACCTGCCAAAACCAGCAATAAAAGGGAGGCCTGGTTTAATATATCATTAGAAGATGCTTTTCATGTCAAGGTGAGTCCCTTCCCCTTGTAGCCCCTGCATTTCATTTAAACTGAACCTGCAGGCAATCTGCCCACTGATGCAGCATATCCATGATTGAGTTTACAACCTTTGGGATGTGTTTGTGAGGAGCT
Source organism: Hortiboletus rubellus (assembly GCA_038092815.1). Taxonomy (NCBI): domain Eukaryota; kingdom Fungi; phylum Basidiomycota; class Agaricomycetes; order Boletales; family Boletaceae; genus Hortiboletus; species Hortiboletus rubellus. The sequence continues at coordinate 57,341 of JBBPRB010000005.1, forward strand.
TAAAGGACCCAGCTATTAAATCTCTGCCAGAGAAGATAATCCAAATGATGGTGACCCCTTCAGCTGGTGGGTAGTCGCACTATATATGTGCTACCACCATTGTATGACTTGGCTCCCCCTATAGGTGTGCTTAAGTTCTTCATGCAGTTCCTCATTGTCTTCTTTCTAGATAAGATCAGTAAAAATGCTAAGAAACACTTACCAGACAACTAGTCTTATCTTCATGGATAGTAAACCTGAGGCAAGGTGAAGAAAGTACTCTTTCCTGATCAAGTTGGTACTAGAAACAAGTATCAATCTTGTAGAAAGGGGTTGACTATCAGGCACATGGTTCGTTCATCAATTGTCAATGAGGTTGAGGGTGATCGGGGTTTAGTAACATGTTGAGGGTCTGGGTTTCTGTTGGGGTGTACAAAATGTACTAAAGTTAGTTGGGGAATGATCTAGAGAGTTGCTAGGAAGATACTCTGTAGCGACTAGGGTTATTTTCCTAAGATGTGCTCTCAATGGGCTTCCAATTACCTCCTGTCAATTAGGAATACTCAATTGGATAGATAGTGTAAATGCGCTTTACTCTTACTACTAATTCACACATGTCTCTTAGTCACACAAAACAGCCTTTTCTAAACTGATTCTATTATGCACTAAGGAGTTGGCAATCAGCTTCAAATGCTCTGCTCGACCCCTTTCCCAGGGTACTAATGAACTATTAGGTCTCCCTACTAGCTAGGGATCTATTCCCTTTCGTTGCCCACTCTAAGGTTTTCTCCCTAAAAGTGTCCTAACTGTCCCTATTCTAAGGGATGCAATATACTCCTAACTTGGGTCTAAGTAGTTCTATTTATAGCGTGGGAATTACTCTACACAGCCTCACTGTTTGTTTGTAAAGGGGTGCACTTGTGAGTACTTGTTAATTGAGTTTATTTGAGAGAATACAAACACTCTAAAATTGGAACTCTCTCCAAATGGGGCTGAATTGCGCTCCTTATATAGTAATTTACATGTGGCTGTGCTACCTTCGGTTCCGAGGTGGCTGTGCCAAGATATAACTTATACTAACTCATACTGACTTACTTTGACTCAACTTGTCAGAAAATGATTAGCAATTGTTAAAAATAGCCTTTGGCTTGGCAATGACTCATGCTGACTCATTATGACTCATGCTATGCAGGTCACATGATTATTTTGCCATTCTAGGGGAAGTGCTTTGATTAGTCCTCATTTGACTCATGCTGTGCATAGTCACATGATCTGAGTCAGATGATTTGCAACTGAGGTCACATGCTCCATTTGCTTCTCTGACACTTGGCTAAGTACTAAAGGGTAAAAGAGATATTAAGAAAATAAGTAGTTATGTAGTTGTAGGTAGTAATAAAAGTATATTGGGAGAAATCATTTTATTTCTCTGCAACCTGTAAATGAACAAATAAGGAGAAATAGAGGTATATACTAGACACTATGGTCTATCTGTCCCTCAATTAGCTAAGCATTTGGACCGTGGGAATAAGGTGAAAACTCAAATCTCAGGTCAAATGTTTAGTATCACATACAATAACCAAGTATCTGCATCCAAACACTTTGGTGCAGGTCATAGCCTTGCTTGACCTTGGAGGGTCACTTGTCCAACTATAGAACTATCTCTACCACATCCAGCTATACAAACACTCTGTATGCCATTCTCTACAGGCAAGGACATGTTATCATCTCAAAAGAGATATGAATGCAGGTCCAGCATTATCTCGCCTCTGCTGAATTGCAAACAAACATCCCACTCTCAACAATGCACTGCAAAAAGCATTTTATGATCCAGATCGATGTCTGCAAACTGGTGGATTCATACAATGCTAACACCAGACACTTCTGCACCAACCACATGCACTTGCAAATGTGTGGGCTGACAAAACTCCAAGCCATCTCTACTGAGCATATTGGTATGATAGTTGAATTCAACTGCTACCAAAATACTAGCTAAGCCATGGCTTGGCAGAACATCAAAATTATTATTATACTAAAGCCAAAAATGCCTCTTACACTGCTGATTTCCCTTCAAATAACCGTCAACTTGCTCAAGGAGGGTTGTGACATAGATTCATATGTGAAGAAAATATTTTTGTACCTAGAATATGGCCCAGACCTCCCCTACTGCCTTTTTTATCATGAAAATTCAGGATCAAGTGTGGGATGAAATCTACACACCCAAGGATATAATCTTTCCAGCCTCCCTGCTCACCTCCATCCACATACTTCAAGCTCATGGGGAAAAGGACAGGCTGGCCATATTCAGAAGGGAACATTGGAATAAAGAAGGTTGTTGGACTATAGTTGAAAAGGAGGCAATGACTTATGGGATTTACTAACACCTGCATTTTTTTAGCTAATTAGATGGCTTCCAAGGTATGTTCCACTCAGGCTTAGTGCCTGGTGCTCTCTCACTTGCACCCCACCTTTCAGCAGACATCTGATCCTATAACATTCATTGGGGAACTGTGAATCTAATTTCAAATCATCCCTCTATTACCAGAGAGTAGTAAGAGGACCTCATGGTCCATGTAGCATGATTTCAAACATACAAGATGGGGTTCTCCCAGTATGTGGTTGCATAGGTAACAGGTGCAATATTTAGAAAAGCTATGTGAGTAAGATGCTACATTTGAATTTACAAGGTGCTTTAAATGGCCACCAGAACAAAGAACACCTCACACATATTGCGGTGGGTGGCTTGAATGCATGCCAGCATATCTACCATGTGCTTATTGGGTGGCCTTTTGCCTCTCTAGCTGATGGAGAGCATGTTCTGCAGTGCAGACCCAGATGCTCCAATAGAGTTATCCCTTATAGTTAAGGTGGGGCTATATTGTGAATCTGCCCTAGTTGAGTTGCATATATCATACCATGAGGTGCAAATTGCATGTGCTTACTCGATTGGGAAGCTTACCCCCCCCACTTCACTACTAATAAAGAAGATTGCCCAGGCCATGGTGCTTGCCACCTCTAACCAGGCTAAAGAGACAAAAGTTGACTACAAGGTCAATGAGCTTTACAAATTGGCACACTCCATAGAGAAGGAACATTCCAATACCATTGTGTGGAAGCAGTGATTCCTTCTTCACAAGGCCAGGGGGAACCACTTCACCAATGCTTCATATTAGCAGATTAAGGGCTTGGTAAAAAAAATCTGATTTAATTACTTTCCTTCACTAACAACAATGCTATCCTATTTTTAGATGCAGCCTCCTATGCCAACTATGACATCACTTTCTACAATGGGAAGTCACCAGCTCACTAGGCACAGGAGGCCAGGGGTGATTGCAATCTTGGTGAGCTGTGGACTAAACATCACAGATTCATCCACCTTGCAAGAGGGCTGTAACTCATCAAAGAATGTCAACGACCTAGTCCTGGACTTCTATGATGCCACCATCAGCGCTCCAAGGCCAGAGCTTTATTCAGTACCTGCCATCTTTTTCTAAAATGGCAAGCTCATGCCATCCACTATGCTGCCTGGGTGAATCTCCAACCTTAGATAATTGCTGCCCCATGTGCAATAAGCTGTTCAGGTGAGACAATTAGTTCTTATTCACTATTATGCTAATTCCCTATATAATCAGAGTGTGATGAAGAGGAGTGTAGCTTACCACATCCACCAATGCATTTTCAAACAAAGCAAAGGAAAGTGGATGATGAGTTGGCAAAAAGTTATATTGCTGCTCAATGCTGTTGGAAAAACTATTGGAAGTTATCCAAGTGTTGTGATTCCTAGCAGGGGTTTATCAAACACCTTTAAAAACATATCTGCAGTAACTTTTTCTGTGGTTGGATCAGCAATGGTGGCTTGCTCACTTTTTTCACCATTATGCAATCAATATCCGCATGCATGTGGCTGTGCACTACTACTACATCTGCAGTAAATGGTGGCGTTTTGCTTCTCCCTTTTTTCTATCCAATACTAAGTGTAGACCAGGCTTCAGGACCTTTTCAATGACAGTCAAGAGTGGTACAACCACTGTATGGAATACTACATGGAGCTGTATGCTCCCTTTTTCCAATGTGTGGATGTAAAAGTGCATATGAAGCCCACAGGAATGTATATTTATCCAGAAGTTGATAACTGCATAAGTTATGAGCCCAGAAATGGCTTTGAGGGCCAATTTTCTGAATACCACATCCATATAGAACACAATGTTGCCTTTGCTCCCATGTTCTGCCTGTGGTGTGTTCATGATAAACAGCTTCCCCTCGTCAAAAGGATAATCTAGTAAGTGCCTTTTTTTTCTTGACTTTGCAATGGTCAATCCAAGCTGCATGGTTTTTTCAGGTACCACAAACACCCAGCATTCTATGGGCACCTCAAAACACATATTTGTCAAATTAATGGTGCTTCACTTTGTCCCTCTCCAAACTGTAGGGTCCAGCCATACCTCAAGCAGAAATTACTTTACCACCTGGTTACCACCCATCGCTTGGCTGTATGTGGATTTGAAGATCCTAGATGTCACCTGAAACTTCCCATGTGACTAGACAATGACACCACAGATTTGCAAGACACCCCTAGCCTCAACACTTCCTCCTCCACACCATCTAAAGCGGCTGCAGTGTCAAATGGCTTTATGCTGGAATGCTAGGAAGGCTTAAGCCTACAGCGCTCATTTTCTGAGCAGGCAGATTATCACCTGCTGACCTCAAGGTCCAGCTGTATAGCAGGCTGGAAATAGTCAAGGAATAATAGTGACATTGTTGAGTCCCCCCTCAAAAAAAAACATGCACCTTTCTAATGTTTGCCATCTAGCTCAAATTCAAATGCAAAGGGTGCCACAAGGTCTTGTGAAGGATTGAGAAGCACATCAGCAGAAATGCACATTGTAAGGAGGTGGCGAAATATATCTAGGTAAGTGGAGGTAGAGATGTCAGCAATGTGATTCAGTGGGTTCCACCAGTCAGAATACCAGTAGGGTTACCTTTTTACTCCTGCATGTTTTTTTCCAACCCCCTTCCATCAGCAGCCTTGTTATAAGAAGTCGTCAAAGAGGAGGCACCCTTACCACCATTCCCATTATCTGAGAATGTTTGCAGATATTTTGGACCATTTTTCCCACAATTGCCTAAGGTCCTTCTGAATTCAAGACTGGAGCTATATCTGCAACAAATGGAGTCCTAAGTATCATTTTGACACTTGGAACATCACTTGAGATCATGATGGCCAGTTGGTTCATTCTCATCAGAGCCAACAGGTGTTGTTGATCTTATATAGCTCATAGCAAACACTCTCAAGGTTTCCGCTGCCACCAGCTTGAGTGCATGAGTCATTCCTAATTTATAACACTAGAAAGTGTAAGAAGTAAGCAAGTAGTCTGCATCTGTAGCTAGCATCTATTCATCAATTACTGCAGTGTCCACCAGCAAAGATTGATCCACTCTTCCCCTTTTCCTCCTCTCCATTGTGTATCTGAAGATAACTGAGGTTTCAATTTTGATGGTGGTGTGCAAGGTGTGGAGTTGGCCATTGATACTACACATAAAAGGAAACTTCAAAGCTGCTGTGGAAGCATGTATGGCTGAGTAACCCATTATAACAGTGAAACTGATGTTAATGACATGCCTCCAAAAAAATTTGACAATACTCTTTGTAATCCACTATAGAAAGCAGGGCAGCTGTATTCTTGTAACTCCCAGTCCTCCCAAAAATAGTACAATATATATGGAAAGTATGGCATCAAACACCCTCTATTAGAGTCTATGCTAAAGGGTCTGGTGTTGGAGCAATAACCCATTTTGCCTATTGTGCACTTTAGCGCTGTTCAAGTGTGCTGGCCTGACCCATTTCATCTGCAACTAGCAGATCCACTTGAACTCATTTTAAGTTGCAGCATGCACTATTTGTCGCCCTGTCCATCTTATATGGTTAATATTTTAAACCTTCCCATTCATGTTTGCTGCCTTTGACAACCCTTTGGCAGTGCCAACCATTCTCAATGACTTCCAATCTGACTCACTCACCCTCAAAGTCCCCTGGCAACTCGACATGTTCATTTTGTTGTTGCCATTATTATTCAAAAGATGTTCTAGTAGGTTGCTCTGGGAGCTACATGCATCAGGAGAAAGCTAGCAGTCTACATTGGACTATGTAGTATATGTAGCACTGGTAGCACCATCAACATTCCCCTACAACAAAGCACAATGTAACATACATGATTTCTATATATGCTATGGTAGTAACCTGTGACATAACTGTTATAATCCAATGATCAAAAAATGATAATCTCCTGAATTTTATGGGGGGTTGAGGAGGCAAACACATCAGAGCAGCAACATGGGGACAAAGCTTGCTTGGAGCAGGTGGTCAATAGATTGATAGACACTGACCTAGTATTCTACATGCGAAAAAGGAGGGTTTCTACTAGGGAAATTGACCAAAAAGTGCAGAAAAGTGGTGTAAAATAAAGTAAAGTGTCCATTTTATAGGTATAAAGCATGTAGAGTGAGGTGGGCAGGAGAATTTATTATATATTTTGTAAATTCAGATGTTGATTGGCTGTTCCTGTAAAATTTTCTGGCCTGCTAGTGCAGGGTAAGCAGGTTTAGACTCAATTTCTGGCAGCACAGTAGGTATATCACATATACATATCGCACCTCCCGAGCTCAAAGATACCATTTTTTTCCTTTCCATGCTGTTGTGTGCATGTCAGTCCTTCTATCAAACAACTTCTCATACCAATCATACCCACCGATGTTTGAACATGAGCCCAACTTGGGCTTCACCCTAGTCGTGGAAATTCTTATGATAGTGTCCATTTACAGAATGTAAATTTCTCTGATTAGATGGCCTCCTGAGACATATTTTTCTTGTATCATCAAGGAATGCTATATATCAGACTATGGTGCCACAACAGATGTAGCAGTATGTTATCAATCTACCTGATAACAGGCAGCTCCCCTACACCTGACACCTGATATATTAGTGTGCCATTAACACACCACCCCTTTGTTACTCCTACTTCCCTTGATGATCTGAATGATACATCACTGCATTATTGCTCACACAGCCATTTGCCCATTTGACCTAGGCAATGTATTATGTTGAGTGGATACATTATTGCTACTATGCAATCTGATGACTGATGTGTCACCCTCCTACTGTCCTTGGTTTTCTGGATGATCTGACTGGTATATCACCTCACTGTTGCTTGCAAGCCCAGATCCAGCTGATACCATATCAAGACTTATATCCAGCTGTTTATGCAGTTACTGTTGGGCCCTAGTCTCTTTAGCCCTCTCCCTCCTCCTACAGTTAACTCAATCTCAGGTGCTCCATATCCTTTGTTTGGATTGGACTCTTTTGGGCTATCTAATAGAAATAACCCAGTCTGATGCTGTACAGGGGTTTGTGCTGCACTTGTGGGAGATGTGGTCCATGCTTTATGGCTGTCTTGGATGAGGGAATTTACACTTTTGCCTTGTAAAATTCAGGCTCACTACTTGGCTGTACTGGTTGTAAAGTTACAATATAAAAATGAATCCACCCACTTTGTGGCTATTCAAGCCTTAGGATCTGTGTTAAGATCCCCATCTGCACCCAGCTTTCCCATTCTGATTTTACTGTATTGCTTCACCAGCATGAAAGACCTCCTCAACCTGATTAAGACTGCCAACATGCTCATAGATGTCTTGGGTGCCACTTGCTTGAAAATCAAGCTTCACAGTGACCCCACTCACATGACATGTTGCTGACCATAGCAAATAGATCAGAATAATCAATGATTACACATGAAGAATATGATACCACTCTTGAAGAGCGAAATCACTGGACACTTTGAATATAAACATACAAGATTTGCTAATCAAGGAGTATCTTGCTTGAATGAAAACTACTCATGGCACATTGCTTTCTGGAAAAAATTAACCCTACATGGGGCTGACATTCCAACAAATAGGCTATATCATAGCCTTAGAGTTAATGGAAGACAGTCTGATCTGAAATGAATGATCTGCTCTGATACATGGGCTAATTTACAAACCCAAAGCCCCAGAGGAGGTATACGTGAGGATACACAGCTGCAAGTTTCAGATTGCAAAACAACAAGTTAGTACATCAACCGTTTGATTATTTTCTTCTTTACAAAATGCAACTTCACTTCCATCTTTGAGGTGCATTTATGATAGCCACAGTCGACATGGATCCTTTGTATAATTGCATGCACACTCAGTAACCTTATTGTACCTCACCACCTTGTTTCATACAACTGCTACTTTGTCACACTTGTTTATAAAAGATAGTTTGCTAGTGCATGAAGCTCTAGTTGATCAGCATGGATTCAGAAAGTAGCTGTCCCTTTCTATCACTATGATGAGGGGAACATGCTGATGTGCAGTTGAACAGCTGCATTTACTGGCAGATTCTTTTGTTGCCAAATTTAAGCAAGGGAGTAGAATTACTTGCATTGATGTGGCCATTGATCTTGGTTGCATGGCATTGAAACTCTGCCCACCTGAACACCTCAGTTGTTTTGTCTCTTTGATATTCCTTGCAGTTGACCTCAGCCATTACTACAGCCATTTTGGAATGGTTTGGAATTTTGAAGAGGCTATTATCCTCACCCATGAAAGGCTCAATCTTTGCTTGGCTGGACACCCTGGTTAACCTATATGTTTGAACACTCTTACAGCCTGTTTCTTCAGGTGGTACGAGCAGGATGGAGTGATGGTAGACCTTGAGAAAGCCATTGTCCTCAGTCAAGAAGGACTCAGCCTCCATTCACAAGAGGATCTTCTCGGCCTTACCTGCTAAACAACCTTGTACATTATCTCTTCACTTGATTCTGTCAGCTTAGGGAGATGAATGACCTCAATGATGCTGTTGCACTTTACAATGAAGCATTGAAATTGCACCCATTAGGGCATTTTCTTCAATTCTGCTCTTTGAACAGCCTTGCAACTAACCTCTCCATTCAGTATAAGCACCTCTTCCATGTAGAGGACCTTAATGCAGCCAGCATCACCATGCAAGAAGCACTCAACATTCACCTTTGAGGAAACCCCCTCTAGCCCACCTCCTTGATAAATCTTGTTGTCTGTCTTTTCATCTGGTACAAGCAACTCAGAATGATGGAGGACCTTGAGAAGACCATTACCCTTAATTGAGAAGGACTTGTTTTTTTTCCACTGGAGCATCCCTTTCATCCCAGCTCTATGGCAAATCTTGTACTTTGTCTTGCTTCTTGCTCTGAGCAATTCAGAGGGGTGGAGGACCTTAATGAGGCCATTGTTCTTGAGCAAGAACCACTCAATATTTGCCCAAAAGAAAGCTGGGATTGATTAGTGACTTTGAACAACCTTGTACTCCATCTTGTCCTTTGGTTTGGGCAGCTTGGACTATAGAAACCTTGAGGAGGCCATTGTTCTTAGCTGAGAGTCAATCGTATTTTGCCCCTTCAGACACTCCAAACGACCACTATCCTTGAACAATCTTGCAGTTAAGCTTGCCACTCAGTATGAGAAGTTCAGGACAATAAAGGATTTTAATGAGGCCATTTTCCTTGTACAAGATACATTTTCATTGTGTCCACATGGTCATCCTGATCAATTGTGTTCTTTGCAGTACTTGGCAGGCTGTTTCCATGCTTAGTACATGAAGCTGTATCTGTCCAATAACATGGAGGAGCCATTTAACCTCTATGGTCAACTAGTATATGTAATGCATGCAGTATCTCTTGCTGATTTTTCTGCTGTCAGGGCCTCAGTTCATGCAGCTAAGTATCTTCAACACCCTAGTGTAGCACTTACATATAAAACAAGTCTTTGGTTATTTGTAGAACATCTGGTAGTTTTGCTATTGTTTCCTTGGAGTTTTTCTATTTTCAAGAAGCTCATGTCGTCACTTGCAATGGATGTCTTCTCTGTAAGTCTTGAAAAGCATACTCCTGAATGTGCAGTTGAGCTTCTAGAGCAAGGTTGGAGTATCCTCTGGAGTCGTCTTGCCCATCTCCATTGCATGCTTCATGATATTATACAATGTGGTCCACAGGAACAAATGTTAGCAAATAGGTTTACATGAGTTTCCTCTGTTATTTAGGATATTCTTGATTTATCTGGTATAAATCAGCACAGAAAGCAGTGCCACCTTAAAGTTGAAATGCAGAAGGTTGTTATTGAAATTTGTAAACTCCCTGGTTTTTCTCATTTCCTTCTTCCCCCACTCTTCTTGGATCTCCAGCATGTGGCCAGTGAGGGATCTGTAATTATTGTCAATGCAAGCAAGTATAGCTATGATGGCTTATCATCTCACAAAACCAAGATCCCATGCATGTCCCTTTGCTAATCACACAAAAAGATGTTGAAGATCTGATGACAGAACTCCACACCTTGACTGTATGTACAAAATGGTATTGTCTTCTTTCTAAATAAGATGATGAAGAACCAACCAAAAATAGGTGATCCCCAGACAACGTGTCTTGTCTCCACAGGCTAGAACACTTTGCTCAAAGGAAGTACGGGAAGTCTACCCTTGGTGGAGTTAGGGGTAATGGATATGATTCTGAGTAGGAAGGGAAAATTAGTATACCAGGAGCCGTGGTTTGTTTGCCAATCCTCCACGTAAGTTTACAGATTGGTTGTTAAAGATGGTTTCAGCTAATGGTCCTGTTAGTAAAGGTGATCCTAGGTGTATTACGCACCTAATGAGCTCAAGATAATGGAAATGGGTTGCCCAGTAACTGTGGAAACTTGTACTTGAATAGTACAAAAGGTAGGCAATGTAGAAACTTGGCCTATGTTTTACCTAATGCTAATGATTTGTGTGTAGGAAACTCCTGGAAATATTGCGTCCAGAAGTGGTGCTTATGTAAGCAGAGGGTCGAGTTAGGTTGCTTAGTCACTCAGCTGGTTATAGCAAACTTGGTCTTGTTATATACTACAAAGCTACAATTAAATGTCAAAAGATGTAGACGTAGGCTAATCCCTTAGGATAGTAAGTCTAGGTGAGATAGGGGTAGGAGTCCTATAGGTAGGTTGTCTTAATGAGCCCTAGCAAAGGTTTGCTTAGGGGATGGTTGGTAGTTGACCTGACGGTACACTTAGTAGATTCAGAAGGGTTATTATAACTCAATTTTATTGTCTTAACTAAGGAGTAGGCAAGTTTGGCTTAGAGAGGCGAAGTGTAGCCCTTCTTTGGTACTACAGGACGCTTAGGTTGCTTACTAATAGGGACCAGATGACTTTTGTTGCCCAAAAGGGTAGTTGTAAAAACTTGTTTTTTATTTAAATACAAGTCCTAATAGCCTACCAGTAGTTCTAAACTCCTATTTACTTCGCTCTGGGGTACCCTGCCTTATTAGGTCTTATTAGGTTTCCCAGGGGATCTCTTATTAGATGAGATTCCCTCTATAGGCCAAAATACTCCCCTTTATATATATACATACAAGAGGCTATGCTAGCCAATTAGAGGGTTTGGTGGCTAATAAATTAAGGCACAATCACTTACTAATGCCAGGCACAAGCTGTCAAACCCAGGCACACTAAGGGAAAGCACTTTGAGCAAAGGAGTCCGAATTTGGAGTGCTCTGCCAAAAAGGTGGGCTATGCTGTGCAGGGCTGTACAGACTAATGGGGACAAGGTCACATGGTAGCTAGGGGTCACATGATCACTTCGTCTCACTGGCACTTAGCTAAGTAATCAGATAAATAAAGAGGAATCAAGG